>JAQGCM010000272.1:0-29537 GCA_034699705.1 Hymenaphorura dentifera | reverse complement strand
ATAGTAGTGCGCAACACGTTTTTCAAAACCCTCTTTTTCTTTTCGTCCCATTTTTTTATTTTTTGTTATTTTGATCTTTTGATTTAGCTCAATTTTTCGTTCAGGTTTTCTTCTGCGTTTCTATTGGAGTTCTCGCCCTGTCGAATATCCTGGCTTTTGTAACCACAACAGCGAATGCTGCAGGTTCGCGTACGATCATCATGGAAATCATTAATAGTCAGCCGACGATTGATTCTTACAGCACTAAAGGGCGAAGACTTAAGCATGTTACGGGAAAAATCAAATTTTCTAACGTTTGTTTTGATTTTGATACGAGCGATGACATTGCGGTAATTTATCCATCTAAAATTTTACAAATGATAAGTGAAGAGTGCGAAATATTCCAAATTTTAATTTAATTGTGGCGGTCCTTAGGTAATTCGAGACCTAAGTTTTACAATCAAGTCGGGTGAAACTGTTGCCCTGATTGGTGCTAGTGGGAGCGGGAAATCAACAATTGCAAACCTACTAATGCGATTCTACGATCACCAATCGGGAGAAATTTTGGTTGACGATGCAGATATTCGTGGATTGAACGTGAGTTGGCTCAGAGAGCAAATCGGAGCAGTGCGTCGCGAACCACTATTTGAAGAAATGTCAATCTATGACAATATTCGGGGAACGCGAATCGACGTCAAAAAGGAGGATGTCATCCGAGCTGCCAAAATGGCTGAAGTTCACGAATTTATTGAGTCTCTTCCGATGGTAAGACACGAATAGCGAAGTTTGTCACGCTCACGTTGCTAAGTCGAATTTCCATCGCAAGTAAAATTTTGAATTTCGAATATTTCAATTTTCAGGGCTACGAAACACAACTTGGCTTCAACGACAAACGATTCCGGAGTGGACACCGACAATGTCTTGCAATCGCCAGGATTTTGATAAAGAACCCAAAGATTTTGATTCTTGACGAATCGTTGAGTGGGTTAGACCCTAAAACTGCTGCCAAGGTCTACACAAATATTAAAAATTCAAGGGTTGGGCGGACAACTATTGTTCTGAGCCATCGCTTGGCTCTACTTCGCCAAGTTGACAATATTTTCGTATTACAAGTGAGTTTACGATTGATAGCGATTGATTTTAGCGAACGAATTTGACGCCATTAATTAAAATGTAGCGCGTAACGTGCTTATTCTAATGTTTTTCCAGGACGGTGAAATTGTAGAATTCGGTACGCATTCGGACTTGATGGCGAAGGAGGGTTTGTACTTCAAATTGGCTCAGACAGAGCAAACCCTTGAATCATTGACTGAAATGGAACCAGACTCTGAAGAAACGAAAGAGGGCTCTGACGATGATCAGAAGGCGTAAGTCAAGGTCTTTACTCCGCTGACAAAGTCAAAACTTATGCCTGTTCTAAATGTCCGAGTAGAACCCTGGGTTATATTTGAGCCCGGGTTGTGTTCCCATGGTCAGATTTCAGACTTGGGTTCTATTCGGTACTTAGGTTCGAAACGGTAATTTATGGTATTTTTGCAGCGGTGACCCAAAAGAGGTCGACGGCGACTCCTCTTTGCCTCCGAGCGACCAGGGCATCACCCATGAACACGATGCTGACAAAGTGGAAGTGGAACCGGCCAAAAAGGCAGTCACCGTCGCTGTCCCCGTTGACGACGGCGAAACCGTTACACAATTTGACAAGGAATTGAAATTCCCTACTGCAAATGACTTGTTGCAAATTGTCAGAGATGAAGAGCTTGGATTATATGGGAGCTTGGGGTTGGCAGGCTCCGTAGTCTCTGGATTGATTCTCCCGCTTTTCGCAATTGTGTTTGGTCAGCTGTTTATCGTAAGCAGAGCAAGCATTGCAATATTTGAATAGAGCAGCGCAGCGGGTCTGGCCATAGCCACCCAAACTTGAACTTTTTGACAATTTTGCTTTCTTTGAATATGCAGACATTTTCAGAGCAAGGTGACCTATTGTACCAAGATGCCAAGTTTTGGATGAAAGCAGTCATCGCAGTCGGAGTCATTTCAGGCATTGCGATTTGGCTAAGGGTACGTACGTCTTATAATTCTCTACGGTTGAATGCAAAAGTTAAAATTTGAATTTTGGCCTTCCCGCCACTACCTAGACCATATTTGTGAGCGCTTGTGGAGAATATTTGACATTTCGTCTCCGAGCTACGACCTACGTCACGATCCTTCGCCAAGCTATTGGTTGGTTTGAAGATGAAAATAATTCTCCAGGTCGACTCTACACAAGATTGGCGAGTGATGCGCCGTTCATTAAAGTTGTAAGTTGAAATTTGTTTTGAAATTCATAATTTAGTTCACGTTGTGTGCAACAATGTATTACAATTATTGTATGCGTATCCACAAAATCCACATGAAATAAATCAAACTCGATCGATCGATCGTTGTTTGAATTGCTGCAAGCCTTGCTTATGCTTAACTGTACTGCTCTGTTGCATTGCATTTGCAGGCTGTTGGAACAACTTTTGGCACTGCGTTGAGTGCTTTCGTGGCAATAATTGGTGCTTTGGTCGTCGCATTTTGGTTTGAGTGGCAGCTAGGCCTAATCATGATCTGTGCAGTTCCAATTTTTCTGGCTCTGATCTACGTTCAACAACGCACTTATGAAAATCATCAGATGGCCATTTCAAGGCAAATGGAGTCTGCGATTAGGGTAGTTTTTTCAAAACGTTTTTGATACGATACGATATATCGCATTTTGAACTTTTGATTATGTTTTAGCTTGCAGACAAAGCAGTACAGAATATCTGGATGATTCAAGCTCTAAATCATGAGCCGAGTGTTTTGAGAAGATTCAAGAATATGATCGATCCAGCCTTTGAGTAGGAAATAAAATTTCAAAATGAGCTCTAGTTTCAACGGAGCCAATATTTTTTGAGCTAGTTTAAACGGTATTCCAAAAATTTTGTTGGATTTCCAGGGAATCCCACAGACAAACAAGGTCCTACAGTTTCTTTTTTGCCTTGACTGAAATAATTCCATTTTTAATATTTGCTGCATTTTTCCGCATTGGTGTCCATCTGATTGATACACAAGATTTGGACGCTATTCTACTTTTCAAGTAACCCAAAACACAAGATTTTTATTCTTCTATTAGATTAATTTAGGGAGGCAATTTGTAAATGTTTTAATTCTCTAGATTTCTCTGAACCATTTCGTTCTTAGTTCAAAAGCTCTGTTTCTGAAAATTTTACTGTTCTTAAAACTGCTAAAATTTCAAAATTTCCAGGTCATTTATCGTGACTGCATTCTGCTCCATCACACTAGGCCACGTGACGTCCTTCATTCCAGACTTTGTCAAAGCCAAACTATCCATGGCCCACATGTTCAGTCTCTACGAGTTAGAGTCGACGATTGATGTGTTCGAAGAGGACGGAGAATGCCCGCCCGACTTCCCAGGCCAAGTTACTTTCAATGATGTGTATTTTAGTTATCCGATTATGCCAGACACTATGGTGCTCAGAGGTATTTCGTTCGAGTTGGAGGCTGGAAAGTCCCTTGCTGTGATTGGGAGTGAGGGAGGGAAATCAACTTTGCTCGCATTGCTGGAGCGGTTTTATGATGTTCAAAGCGGAGAAGTGGTAATTTTTTTGCTTAAATTTATCCTTAAGTTGATGGGTTTTTTCTATCGGCGCTGCTTAAATTTCACCTGCTTGAAATTTTCCAGCTCGTCGACGGAATCGATGTCCGAAAATTGAATTTGGACTACCTGCGTACAAACATTGCACTCGTCGCCCCAGAAATGAATTTGTTGGATCGAACTGTGAATGAAAATATTGGCTACGGTTATGGGGGACCAGAGAAAGATGACCCTCCTGAACTTCACAAAAGGATCAAGAGATTAGCCGACATTACAAACATGACTGAATTTATCGAGCAGTTACCTCAAGTAAATACTTGTGATTTTTTTTGAACATTGACGTTTTGAGATAAACTAATTTTCTATATATTCGCGGTTTAGGGTTTCGAGACCAAAGTCGGATACAACGGGGCTCGACTCACGGCTGGCCAAAGGAGAAGAGTTCTCATCGCTCGGGCAATGATGCGAAACCCGAGAATCTTGCTCCTAGACAATCCCACAGCTGCGTTGGATTCGGAAAATGAATTGGTAAACCGGGCAAACATGCAGAATTCCAGAGATGATTTAGTTTGTGACAAAAATAAAATTTGTTGAAACTTTTTACTGTGCCAGGTTGTTCAAAAAATGCTGCTGATGGCTACCAAAGGACGAACTTGCATTGTTGCTTCAAATCGACCATCTACCGTCAAATTCGCAGACTATGCAGCCGTTATGGTCAACGGGAGAATAGCCGAATTTGGGATACATGATGAGTTGAATGCTTTGAAAGGACATTACTATGATTTTATGAGAGCGAGTGAAGGATATTAACTGCTGAGAATTAAATCGATACGTAGTAATTATTTTATCGGATTCGATTGTAGTGCTTGCCTATCGTGAGTATATCTGATTGCGTCGTGCACGGCACAGTCACCGTCTTTCGCTAAATTCATGTACTGAAATCTTTGTAGGAATTGTAATAACCAATTGTCCAAACTGATAATGTTCGTGTTTTATTCCGTGACGAAATTTAAGAAAGTGGAAAGTTTAAGTCTAAACTTAGTAAGGAAGTGTAAAGTTAAAGCGTAAACGGGTTTTATAAAAAAAAGTTGAAAATTGCGGAAGTCTCCACAGAAGAGGTAATCTAACCTAACGAAAATGTAATCTCGATTTAAAATCACTGTTGACTGTGTTGACCTTAAAAAGTCGTTTCTCATTTCACCAAAATTTCAAAAATGTGTAAAACTACTTCTTACTCGCGTTTGAAATTTTGAATTTTCCGTTGAACTGAATTTTTGAAGTATGCTTTGGCTAATGAGTTTATCGGAGTCAGGGTCTGCAAATTTGCAACTTAAATCGCAAGCAACACTCTAAATTCTATTTGAAGGTTTGCTCTAGATTTCGTGAAACGAACGTACGACCTGCAACTTTCGAAACCTCCGAAAATTTGCGGGAACTTGCAAAATTTGAGTGGTAAGGTTAGGTTACCTTCTAATGTAGCATACTTGTACTGTACAACTGTGCTCAATCAAGTTGCACAATTTGTAGAATTAGAATTTAAGGTCTTTTGAATTTGTCAAATTCAAGAACCGTATTTCACAGAGTGAGCGATGTAAACTTTTTCTTCAAAAAATTATAATGCTTATATTTTAATTTTTCAGTGCCACAGAAAAAAATTATTTAAACAGGAGAAAATTTATAGTCCAGATTATGAGTGTGCTCTCAATATAATAGACTAGCACTTTACCCGTGCTATGCACGGGTTCGTATTTTCCAAGCCCATAGAATTTTGTTTGATATCATAGAAAATCAAAAAATGCATTGCATTTGCATCACAACAAAAACAAACAAATTCGGACTCAAAAAAAAATTCAAGTCATATTTGGTTACTAAGGGAACGTTAACTTCGTGTCAACAGGATACGGTCTCGGAGAAAAGGAGAGAGGGAGGGAGATTATTACATCCGATATTATATTAGTAGATGTTGTGCCTTTTTAGGCATTTGTGTGGTGACTGCGGATTTGCGAAATCGTTTTGTGATTGTGATACCTTGTATTTTGGCTTAAATTGGAATCAATAATTGGAATTAGTTCAGAAGATGAATAAGATTGCTGCAACGATAAAGGTTTTATTGCATAATTTGGGCTGGGTTGTAATACGTGATTGATTGATGTTGGTTGGAATTTCAAGATTATCAATTATCAAAAAAGTTGAGGAACGAAAGTTTAGATAGAAGCATATAGTTCAGCACGTCGTCGCTTCCTGTTGTCGTATTAATGACAGATTGTGGTCTAGTGAACTTCTAAAAAGAAATTCTGTGCCACAACTCGCTACAACTTGTCTCACATGGGAACCGCAACTTATGCTAATTCTGTGAGTTTTTTCCACGTAGTACCACATCCTTTGACCTCAAAAAACTCAAAATTGCCTGTTGATATCAGAACAAATATGTCAACCAAATTTTTGATTGTTGGACCAAAAAATTTGGCCAGGTCCCTCGGAAGATCCCTCTGTGAAATTTCAAAAATATTGGGTTTGCTTTGCAGAAACGCGGTAGATTGGGTTTGAATCAGTTGCTACAATCATGAATGAGGGCATGCTCGATCGCTATACTTTTGCTATGATTTCGCTATGCTCAAATATTATCATAAAGTCATGGAAAGTACGTCGACCAAATTAGAAAGTGAGTTGGCTTGCAATAAGTGAGAAATCGAACTTTTGAAACATACATTTTTCCTTAATCAAACTTAATGAGCTTGAATTTGTTTTGCATTGCAGGGATAAGACAAAATTTCTTCAAATCAAAAACAAATACTCAAAGCGTTGATTGAGTGACTTGTTTCTAAATAGACTCCTCACGATCGGATTAGATTTGACGACGTCATAACGTCTTACCACATCCCACCTTAATTAATTTCGGACTTAAATATTCCGAAATTTGTTGTGTAGCACACAAAACTTGGTTCAATTAGTGAAAACCGTTGAATCGCATAGACCAGCCTTTGTCTTCTGAAGTTGTGTTCAAATATTCAACCTTGAGTGCTTCATGGTTTGCTCGATTTTGAAACACAGACATTTTATGTAAATGAATTTCAGGCCTTACATTGCAACAACAACAACGGATATGCTATTGAAAGGTCTGAAACTAAAATTGTCACAGTTGGTAATTACCTGAAACTACTTATAAACTGAAATGTCAATGATGTTCTTGCATTAATTTAATTTCTGGTGAAATTGAAATATTTGAAATAATATCCCAGTAGTACATGGTTTGAAAATTTCTTGAGTTTGTTCGTCACAAAACATTTAGGATTCAGCAGAGTTTCCACCATCGATATCTACGTAACTACAATAAAATAAATGTATCGCCCCAGCACAACTCACCTTAGTTTCCAAAAAATTTGAACACCGCAATATTCGAATTTCGACAAAGAACACCTTTCAATCTAGTGGAAGTCAGGCAAGCCCAAAACAAATTTTCAGGGTAAATTTATAGGATCCTGTGTAAATGCTTTATCTTGGAAACAAATGCCGAAACCCTGATTTTCGTACCAAGATCCCAACAGCAATATCTTACTCGACTTCATTGAGCCATTCCTCATTTTCAAAAGTTATCCCCTTCAAGCAGGCACTATTTTTATGCAGGGTAAATACAGGATGGTTCTATTGCGAAATATCACCGCTTTTTCTCAACTGTGTCGATGCATCCTTCGCATTGTGTTAACGTACCTTGGGAAACTCATTGGAAAGAATGTCAATGGTAATCCAGCTGGTACAACAATGGTTGAAGTCATTCGAACCACCGTTCTTGTTGGTGGAACTCTGAGAATGTTGCCATTCGCTTGGGATAACGGAAAACAAAGGATCGCGCTATCGAAAGGCTCACTTCATCGCAAGATATTCGCTCTCAATCTTTGGCTGGACACTGCGATCAGAATGGGCATGACGATTTATTTTTTTCACGGCTTGCGTCACCAACTTTTCCAGACCGTGAACATAATCTTACATTGTTACCTTCTGGCAGCAAATACCCTCACCATCGCATTCTCTCTGACAAATTTATTCCGCACAGATCAAGTCATCGCTGTTACAAATCAAGTGCTGAAAATGGATTCAGGTATTCAAACCATAATTTACAGCGCTTCTCTTCAAAACTCTCGATTCAATTTGAAGAAATGATTTGCTGATCTAACTTTATTCAATAAGATTTTTCATTGTACTAAATACAGAGGGTGAATCATTTAAAAAATTTCAAACGACCGTTAAAATCATGAATTATTTGGCTCACGCCGGTTATGCCGTGACAATCAACATTCTGTTTGGATCCATTTTTGATCAAGAGAACGTACGAATTGTTTACCCAACAGTAAGGTCGAATCAGGCCATCATTCTACTTCAGTTGGGTCTGCTCAGCGCATTTATTCACGTGTACGCAGTCACCGTCAACGGTTTGCACGGATGTTTACTCGTTGCACATTTGCTTGGAGTCCAAAATTCACTCACCACAAATTTGTAAGAACTTAATTTACAGTCTCAAATTAAATATTACTGCGAAATTTTATTGAAAGAGTGACGGCCACGTTTTTAGCGAAAAACTGAACACCTTGAAAATTGGAATTCTGAACGCGGGCGACGCGTGCATCCTAAGCACTAAGATCAAAGAGACATTGATGGAATTCAAACGATGCCAAATATTAAGGAACGCTTACACGACTCTGAATCACAATCTGGCTGATTTCGTGTCATTATTTGCACAATTGGGTTGCGCAATGTTCTTGGGTTTTGCAGTTGTACGATCCGCGCGTGATCTGGATACTACATTTTATGGAGGTTTGTGTATCCTATGCACAATCATATACACAGCAAGATTCATCTTTGTCAAATCGGCAACAAATCTGTACGAGAGCTCTAGTGAATTTGTCAAGTTCAAGCTCAACTTGTCAAGGAGAAGTGCTTTGGGCAAGGAGTGGCGTTCACTGAAACCAATCAGCGTGGCGATTGGGGATCTCTTTGAATACAATCGTAACGTACTCTATTATGAGAATATTGTTCTCAACAATACGTGCTCATTGTTAGTTTCATTTCGACGCTGAATGCGAATGATATGAGAAATGTATGGAGAAATTTGTTAGTAATGTGTACGGTACCGTAGCATTTCAACTTTTCAAGTGTACGAATTACGGGTCCTTTGAATTTGCCAAATTCAAGAGCTGCAGTGCATAATATCTGGCAAGCTAATTAATTCGTTCACAAAATATTATGTTTAATCCCTGCGGCGTATGCGCTGATCAGCTCAAATTTGAAACTTACTTTGTAAGCCTTTGCACGATCGTACTCCTTTCACCATCTTTATTGTAAGAATACCATAAGAATTGTTTCATTGTGTTTTACAAACTTTAGATTTTATTTATTTTACAATAAAAATTCATACTCTTGTTGACTACATATAAATTATGCAGTTTGTCTTTAAATAACTGTTATGGACTCACGACACAGCCAAAGAAACAAAAATCTCATCTGATTTTTGAGAGGCAAGTTTTTCTATGTTTGATCAAATTCCACATTTGGTAGAAACAAAAAACTATAGATAATAGCGCAATGGTTTGCGAAAAATTTCAATTCGTGTAACGGGATACTTTACGCAATTTGTGTCAAACACACTGTATTTTGGACTATAAACGAGGCTTTAGTGATAATCCTCTCGAGTAGTTAATAATGTTTAAAAAATGATTTTTTTTAGCGCCACAAATTTTTTTTTATATTGTCGGAAGGACATAAAACAATAATTAAGTTACTTTCTTGAAATGTCAATCATTCAAGATTTGAATGATTTGAACGCCAAGCCAAAGCGTCGGTTGTAAACCGATGCAATATTTCCATCGCTACTCGGAAGAAAAAGCTAAAATCTCCCAACATTTTAGGGTTCGCTTCCTATTGTAGAACGATTTCTTCTTTTGAAATTATTTGCATGAAAAATGAAATGTTTCATGAAGACTGAAGTATTGCAAGAAATGCAGAATTTGAGCTAAAATAAAACGATAGGTTCCTACTTGGCTGTCAATATTAAATTGAGCGTAATAGAGATAATTATCTCCATAATTTTAACACATGTGCCTCTTCCTAATCTTCCGAAATATCCAATTGAGTATCCGAGTGGTCGGACCGAGCGGAAGAATTTTCTTCTATATCTACCTCTACAGTTGATGGACATGTCAACGAAACAACGTTTGATTTGGTCAGATCTCAATCCGGGAATGAAAATGAAGCACACCAAGTACAGGATTTCAATGAGTGAGCTTATGATCAGACGAACCATAAAAAGAAGTGGGATGCGCACCACAAGTAGAACGTACAAGTTTGTTGACAGAAGCCCAACCAAGAAGGCCACGGTTACTGGGCTCATTAATTTTAGAAGGGCTTCGTCAATTTGATTCAAGTATATTTGGGATGATTTAATAAATTTGAGCACTTTGAATGTGGCTAGGGCTGAGCGAGGTGGAGTTTTGCTGAAAATTAATTAAAAGTACGACAATTATGTTGCTTGCCGCACTTTGGATTTAAACATTGAATTTTCAAAGAATGATTCGTTTGCATGTCAAGAACTTTGCAGTGAAGTGTTAAACATTTCACTGCAATCTGATCAGATACGCTGAGCAGAACTTTGCATAAAATATTCAATCGACTACCTTAATGCTTCAACGATGCCAGTGAATAATAAAGCTGTTCGGAGTGCGAGAACTGCGGGAAACCAAAATGAGGATACGGCGTAGAGCATGAATATTGGTTGAATAATAGTCATCAAAATTGTAGACCAAAGCCGGATTTCCAAAGCTGGCAGTATCGGAGCCAAGAAGTGGTAGTCTCCTTGGATTAAGAACAAAATTGGGGAAGAGAATGCAACGGCAAAGTAGAATCGCATTATGAAAAGAATTGTCAGCCGTGTCGTGAGGTCGTGTTCTTTGGCATAAACTTCACCAAATATTGCTAAAATAAGAGTTTCAAAACGCAATATTTATGTGGAGAATGCTTGACACTACACTTGAATCCGACGATCGACTTACTTTCAAACCTGTTGTAGTAAACGTGAAATGCATTCATGGTTCTTCCAAGTTGATCAAATTTGAAAGCAACATGCCAATCCAGAATGACGGAAAGCGCGCAAAGATTTGCGACCAGAATTCTAAAGAGATCCAATTTATGTGACATTCTGAGTTTTCTCCAATTCCAAACCATAGAAACGATTAGCCACATTTTGAGGACTGACATTACAGTCAATACTGTAGCCCAGCGGCACTTGTCACGCTTCTTCCAAATTCTTTCAACTCGTTGTGTTCCTGCATCCCATTTGAACGGAATTGTACCCAAATTATGAGCAAGGGTAACAATCCGCCCAACCAATTTGATTGTTGACTTTTTGCCTGCCATTCCAGTATTTCTTGTAAAATTATGGTACTATTGCCAAGAGCTTTAGAATTATTGGTGGCTCAGCTAGGACTGAAAATAGAACGGAGACAGCAACGTCGGCAGAGCTGGGTTAGGCTGTGAAATTAAATCATATTGCCTTTGCCAAATATTGAGTAATAATTAACATCGTCTTTGGAAGTTGGGAAATGCATAATTAGTCTGTACCTTTGGAGATAGCAAATCCTGAAATTCTTAATTCACTTCGTCCGTAAGATGTAAGAATTGTTCAAAATAAATAACACTGAATTGAAACCCAGGCCATGTCCTGGCCTGGGTATTAAAGAATATCTTTTCCGAATACGACGGGAGGAGCGGGGATATGCGTTCAACTTTTAACAATTTCGTTAATTATTTAGACCAAGATGTTGGTGTTTGTTGGGCAGCCGATCGAGATACATTACGCATTTTATAGCTTAAGTCAAAAATTGCATGCCAAAATTATAAATATTTCAATGCAATTTTTCGCCAGAGTTTTCGTTCGCCTTGCGATGGCCACGTCTGCAGATGAGCTGAGAAACTTTTAACGTCTTGCATTGAGAACTTTGACGTCATCCCTTCTAAATTAAATTATGAATTGAATATTTTGCATCCTTTTGTATAGAACGGCTACAACACAACAAATTTAAGTTCAACAAATTAGAGATAAACTGTTGAACAAATTGTATCCACCAGATTTTACCTTCTCATGTTCTGTTCAGTAAACTGAGATTCCTTCATAGCGCACACATAATTTCGAAATAATTTTCAGACCTTGTGTTTTGGAATTGGTCAATGTCGATGCTAGTTTTACGTAGTGGTTGGTTAAATGCCTTGTTCGCTGTAGCTAATAGCTGGTATGAGTTTCTTGTTAAAAAGGAAAAGAGATAAAGTATATATTTCGGCTTTATTTTGTACACTTATTACTATTCACAATTACAGTAAACAAAGTTGAGGAGGAGACAGCAAAGCCAACGTCACTCTAGTCTAACAACCAATGAGTAGGTGATTGTCGTTTCAGTCCAAGTACAGATCGACTAACAAGAGAACCGCAACCTGTGCAAATTCTGTGCAGAGCTCTCATAATTTTTTCAATGTAGTATCACATCCCCTTTCCGACCTCAAAAAATCTTGCCTGGTGATTTCATTACAAATAAGCCCGCACAATTTTTGGTTGGCCTCCAAGCTAATTTAAGAAGACCCTTTTTTCGAAATTTGCGAAATATCACCGATGTTTTTCAATTGTGGAGCTCTATCCTTCGAAATGTTAACATACATTGTAAAATTGGGTAAAGCGCAGCGAATAATTTCAGACTTTACACAACACATGATCATCCATTGTTATCTTCTAACTACCTGACTGCAAGCACTTTAACTATAAAATATTCTAGGATTAATCACCAAACATTGAAGTGAATTCTCCTTGCTCATCATATTCAAGAATTGACCTTAACGATTCTTTCCACCCAGGACATGTGATCTAGTTTCACTTTTCAATTTGACTGCATTTGCTCTAATAACAACATTGCGACATTACAAATTGTGCCTGAATACCTGTATTACAGTAGTTAAAAATGTTCAAAAAAATTATATTTTTTTTTATATTTTTAGCGCCACAAAAAAAATGCTTTGATGCAAGAAGCAATAAATACATTAATGCAGATATAATGGCAAAAATATTCTTTCTGTAAACAAAACTTAATAATCATATGTGCCATGCTAATGCGTTGAATAAATATCCAGCTAAAGCGTCGGTTGTGATGGTTGCTGAAATATTACAATTGCGTCTCGCAAAAACGTTAAAATCCCTTAACAATTTTGGGGTCCCTTCCTATTGGTGAAGGATTGCTTGCGCATCTAATTCTTGATTATTTGGTTGAAAAACGAAATATTTGATTTTAGAATTTAGAAGACTACGAATTATTTTATGACAAATTTGGTATTCAAACTGTTAAGGAACTTGTGAAGTTCTTAACGTAAACAACTTAGCTTGAATAACGTGTTTGAGAGCAATGAAATTAGACGATCAAAAGGACTACGTAATTTGAGAGTACCACGTGCAACATCATTTTGTATAAATTTCTACCAATGGCGATCAATTCGTTTGTACAATTCCTTTCCATCCCGGTTACAAAAAAATTGGTGAAGTCCGAAAAATCCTTTCAAGATGAACTGAAATTTTGGCAAACAAACGGAGGTTGAATAATTACTTATTCTTCTGAAACAGTGAAACAGTTCCAAGAGCTCCTCCCCCAGTTCTTAGTTGTAAGTTTAGATTAATACGAAGGTTGTTACTTAATTTGAGTAATTTTGTCAGAGCGGTCCGGCTTTTGAAAACAGTTAATTCTGAGAAACCTGACCAAATATTGATTAACTATGGAAATATCTATCTATCTTTTTCAAGAAATAGAAGATTTGAGTTAAATAAAATGACAAACTTTCTATTCAGCAGCCAATATTAAGTTGACTGTAATTGAGATAATTGTGTCCCCAACTTTGATACATGTGTATCTTCCTATTTTTCCAAAATATCCAAGTGAAAGTCCAGGCGGTCGGACTGACCGGAAGAATTTCTTTCCATATTTATCTTTGCAGTTGATCGACATGTCAATGAAACAATGCTTTACTTGCTCAGATCTCAGTCCAGGAATGAAGATGAAGCACGCCAAATACAGGATTTCAATGAGTGAGCTCACAGTCAGACGAACCATGAAAAGAAATGGGATGCGCACCATCAGTAGAACGTACAAGTTTGTTGACAGAAGGCTAATCAAGAAGGCCACACTTACTGGGCTCATGATATTTAGAAGGGCTTCATTAACTTGATTCAAGTAGATTTGGAAAGATTTGACAAAATTGAGAACTTTGAATGTGGCGATGATAGATTGAGGTGGAGCTTTCCTGAAAATGAATTCAAAATGTGCAACAAAGTTCAGAATTGCAGTTAAGCAGGTTAGATTTCGACATTGAATTTTCGAAGGACTTTGCCTCATTTAATATTCACCAACCCGAGACCGTCATTGCGCCAAACGTTAAAGAATTTACGAAGTATGAAGCGGACTTGCGGTGCAAAATATTCAACCGCCTACCTCAACTCTTGGACCATGCCAGTGAACAATAAAGTTGAGCGGAGAGCCAGAACTGCTGGAAACCAAAATGAGGACACAACGTATACCATGAATGTTGGTTGAATAACGGCAAACAAGATTTTGGACCAAAGCCGCAGTTCGAATGTTGGCAGTATTGGAGCCAAGAAGTGGTAGTCGGTATTAACTAAAAACAAAATTGGCGAAGTGAATGCAACTGTAAAGTAGACTCGCATGATGAAAAGAATTGCCAGCCGTGTCGTACGGTCGTGCTCTCTAGCGTTGCCAAACATTCCTAAAATAAGAATTTTAAAATATTTTAAGCATCAGGTCTTTCAAAAAGTATAACAAAAGTTTCTCAAAAATTTCTGAATTTTAATAGTCCGGCTACTTTCATCCTTTCTGAGCGAAGAGCCGAATTTACTAGATCCATATTTTACTAGATCTTAAATCCCAAGATTCAAAATCAGCTTACTTTCGAATCCTTTGTAGTAAACATGAAATGTATTCAAGGCTCGTCCAAGTTGATCGATTTTGAAAACAACATGCCAATCCAGTATGACGGAAAGTCCGCAAAGATTTGCGACTAGAATTCTAAAGAGATCCAATTTATGTGACATTTTGAGCTTCCTCCAATTCAAGAGCAACGAAATGATTAGCCACATCTTGAGGACTGACATTACAGTCAATATTAAAATCCAACGACATTTGTCCTGTTTCTTCCAAATTCTCTCGACTCGCCGTGTTCCTGCATCCCATTTGAACGGAATTGTACCCAAATTATGTGCAAGGGTAACAATTCGCCCGACCAATTTGATTGTTGATTCGTTGCTTTCCATTCTGAGAGTTAGGTTTTGGAACGTGTGCCACACGTCAAGTATTTGGAATTAATGTGGGCTCAGGTGTTGGCTGTGCTAAGTTTAAAAACAGCACAAGGACAGTCGGAAGGGCAGGCTTGTGATGAAATTATTCAAACGTTTTGGCAATGACGTAGCTTGACTAATGCTCTATTCATTAGCAGTGCAAACCTTGTTGGAAGTCAAACAATGTTGGAACTGTTTATCTCCTGAATTTACTTCTTGCCATGCATGCAGTTGTCCTCAAGACTAAAATTGGTATGTTGAATGGTTATTAAATAATTCGTTGGCAAATTGAAATCCCATGTCCGCTGGGCGATTGACATTTTGGTATTCGCTTTTTGACTTAAAGAATATAACGTGTCTGTCATTCGTCGCCTCGCCAGCCATTTCACAGAAATAATTAACGAAAAGGTTAAAAGTTAAACGGATTATCACTACCTCTGCCATCAATCTCGAAAACAATATTCTTTATTCAAAAGTTCAGGAGAAACATTGCTTGAGTTCCAAATAACTGGGACGAGGTTGAGCCAAATCCCACTGGGGGAAATCTTCTTTTGGACATCCACCGCTGTCCTTTTCAGTACAATTTCCCCCCAGCGTTTTCGTTGACCTTGCGACAAGACGTCAGATGAGCTGAAGGAATTGAACGTGAGGAACGTTGCAATAAACCAGTGAGGTGAGTTGTCACTTTGTCACAGTCTAAAAACACATAATTTGTCAGCGAAAACCTACGCAGTACAGCTGTACAACTCTTTCTTCTGCACCCTTGCAGTAACTCTTTTTACAATTTTGTAAATAATGCATTCTTGGGAATAGTACTGTACAACGAGTTAGAAGCTAAAGTTTGTTAATAAAACAGAAGTACAATACTATTTTAATTAACGGAATTGACTTTATTTTATTATTTAAAAATAACTGCAAACTACAAGTCGGCAAAGCTAAGAACTCTACATAGCAAAGTTAGTGAGCGCATTCAAAGCCTTAATTGCCTATTAGGTTTTGGAAAAATAGTTCCAAAACCAATAGGGTATGGCCAAGCATTACACGTCGAACGCAAAATTTGAAATAAATATTTTTTGTGCTTCACGACATCTTTACAACACCGTCTAGCCAATTAGTCTTATAAAATTAGGCAACTGGTTTTATATATTGACACGAATTAATTTTGCACTTTGCACCTTAACTAACACAATTTTTCAGGTTAGGCTAGTAACAACAGCACAAATTCAAACAACTCTCAGTTAAACAAAATACGCGGATTAAGAAAACATTTTTTTTAGAGAATTTTGCATTTACCAAGTCAGAAGTAATGTTACGACTGAGTTAACAACTATATCACTCAAGACCATAAACAGGGATTTATCAAAAGCCACGAATGGTCCAAACCACGATTCGATTGGGCGGCAGGATTTTCTGTATAATTTTTTCCAATTTTCTCAAACCATATTGATCACCCCATGCTGCCAAATACAATTTTGAATTTTCAGTCCCATTGTTTGTAAATTGACAGAGGAATTCCAAGTTGACTGCGCCCAAGATGAACACTGACGTCATGAATGCCAGCGAGAACACGTTCAAGGAGTCGTACATGTGAATGACGCAATACAGAGAGCTAACCATGGCAAATATGCCGATCACAAATACGACTGGGTAGACTCTTGCTGTTAAATTCTTCTCCAATTTGTGTAGGATTTGAATAGACCTGTAGTAGGTCAAAGCGATTCCTGATTTGCAGGACGAGGCATCCATGCGACTGTATGAATAGAATTCAAATTTCTGTCTCTTGGTCATGATGGGAATGATTTTTGAACAAATTACCTTGTCAAATTTTTCAATGAAACTGCCTTGCAATTTAGTACCATAAGAACTGCGAGAATCACGGTAAATATTTGAATTGCAGTCACGGTCACCATCCCACCAACGCCGAGAGCAAGGTAAATGTAAATTAGCCATGGCGGAAATACTGTTGTTAAGTACGCAAACACGTAGAGTATATCTAGTCTGATATAAAGTGAGAGCAGTGAGGCTGGAACTGTGAATACAGAGAGCAGTTGTCCACAGACAACACTAAAGTTGCAATAAGTTTCCAATCCATCCTCAAGGTCCAGCATTTTTGGATTTTCAATTTTGTCTTGATCTGAATTTTACAAAATTTAGCAAAGCCGTATGCTTTCCCAACTAGTACAGTTGTGAATATTCTGCGTTCAGAGTTGGGCAAGATAAAATTAAGATAAGCATTTTCAACTGCTATCTCAAAAATTCGTCATTATCTGCTATCTTTAGAGAAAAGTTAAAAAAATGTCGATGCGCACAAAAACCTTCACCGAAAAGATGACAAAATTATTTTTTGTCAATACGTAAACTCAATATATAAAGAAATATTCTTATTTTATCTTTTTATCTTATCTTTTCATCTTTTTGTGCCATTCAATTATCTTTTGACTTTGAACTATCTGTCATTTTTGCAAGATGTATCATCTTTTATCTTAACTTAACTTTTATTTTTTCAAAATTACCAAATCATCTTTATCTTCTAAAAAAATGTGGCTATCCTTTCAAAATTTTCTCACGGATAACTAAGTGGTCATCTTGCCCAAGTCTACATTAAACTTACTTGAGCTCATCTCCAGTTGTTTTTGATTGAAGACAAGGGTCGAGTTAATGACCTGTTCTACTTCATCGCAAAGAATAAGGATCACGAGCTGAACTATCACCCCGCCCAACAACATAGAGCATATCGCGACTCCGTGTATAACTTTTGCAGGAGGACTATCAAGGATCACGATGGACGAAGCAAACATTCCGAGTACGATCAAATTAAGAATCGCCGTTACCGTGGTTACCAACTCCCAACGAAACAGCCAGTAGCCATTGTTTGCATTTTTAGACGTGAGGTACTTGCATTCTTCATCCCATTGCCAAGGAACAGCTCGAGCATACCCGCCCAAATGCATTCCAAGCTTTAGAGTTCTCAACGTTTTGTCTGAAATCCCTATTTGCATCCTAAAAAAGTCAAACTCAACGTAAAACTGCTGGGAATAAGTTTAAGACCGCTTTTAGGTTCCCCGATAATAAATAAGACCACAGAGTGTGCAAATTATATAGGATCAATGCATTTTCTGGCTAATAATTTGACAGGTTTTTTAGAATTTTTTTCAAATATTGAAAGTCAAAAACACAGAAGTAAATGAAAAGCAATGTACTGCTTACCTTGACATCTTGATTTTCCGCTATATGCTTGAACAGAGAGAATATCTATGTTTTTGAGGAAGCAATACTCCGACGTGAGAAAATTAACCGAACTCTTTCTGATGGCAGAATGACAGTGAATATGAGGGTCACATTCTGAATTTCACACTGCCAGTCAATCGACGGACTAAATTAAATACGAGCAAAGTATGCAAGGTCAAAGTCGTTATTCATAAGCTTTATAAAATTTTAATTATTTCGTGTAGAATGGCAAAATATGTCGTATGCAGACTGCTTTACTTCATTTAGGATGATTAAATAATTTATAAGTCGGTAGTAATTAGTAGTTTTCCGTTTTCCATTCGTCCTATATTTAAAGCCGAGCACTGCAAGTTCATGTGCATGTGCATGCAATGCTGCAATAAAAATATCTTTTATTACTCCATATTTCTTGCCAAACAAATAAACATTAAAATGTCCAGAAAAATTGTTCGTTTGGACTGTTTGCAGTTTTGCCAGCTCATATTTCATGCATAGCTAGGGTAGAACTCATCAACTCAATTTCGTTTTGTTGGAAAATTTCCTACGAACACTTTCGCTTAGCGCAACAAAATGTAATGGGAGTGCTCCTGGCTGGCCGAGTAAGTGACATCACCCCAACCTCTATCGCTAAAGCCCCGGAGCGGCTACTCGAGGTTAGTCTAAACGACCATTGAGAGTTTTAATAATGAAAATTTTTGTGGTGAGCCCAAAATTCGGATGCCAATTAAAATGGGCGCCAATATAATAATCTAGCCCACTAAATTAATAAATTTTGCCCACACATTGCTTTTTCCCACAGAATTTTTTTTTGCTGTTATTTTAGTGGGCAATCTGATTTATTTCTTGCCGGCAATGTGATTTAACTTAGCGGACAAAGTTATTTGTTTATGCGGGCACAGAAAAAACAGTTGCAGGCAAATGCGATGAGTGGGCAACTTTGATTAATTTAGGTGGCTAAAAAGTCAATTAAGCGGGTTGAATAATATTGTCCCCTAAAATTCTACACAAATTGTTCAGGTGACTTATCCAAGTGGGTCAGAAGCAGACTTTGGGCAATGAGCTGACGCCAACTCAAGCCGGTGAAGAGCCATCTATTGGAAGCTGGACGACAGGGTCCAAGGCTTGCGACCCGAGCAAGTTTTATTCTCTCATCATGATCGATCTTGATGCTCCAAAGTAAGGTTCAAATTTATACTTGAAAAATGGAGCTTGTTTCAAAACGTATTTTTTTTTCCATTCGCGTCGCGTCTAGCTACGTTCATTGGTTTGTTGCAAATATTCCCGGCAGCAACGTTGCCAAAGGCCAAAACGTAATTGGATACTATCCACCAGGACCACCTACAGGAACTGGACTTCATCGCTACGTTTATTTGGTTTACAAACAAGCTAGAAAAATTACTCCACCAACCCCATGGGAGGATGAAGCCAATTTCGATCTGACCAATTTCGTAGTCCAAAACAATTTGTCCGGCCCTGTCGCTGGGAACTACTTCAAATCTCAATTTCAACCAGCCACAACAACGGCTTAAATACTGTTTAATGAGATTGTGCAAAATGCGAATAAACTCAGCAATCAGAGCATTTACAAATTGTGTTGTTGAGCAATTTCTTTCAATTACGCTTAATTCCAGGTACAAGATCTTCAATATGTAAATCGTTAGCTCACTAATAATTCAACTATTTGGAACCCGGTTAGGAAATTAAACTGAAACATTAATTATAAAGGTTTAATGTTAGTTTTAATTTTGTCAATCAAACCATATATTTTTCTATATTCTTTTTGCAATTTATAATTTAAAATTACTAAAAATTCAACTGCAATTAGATGAAGAAATAATTTGCCCATCCCTGAAAAGTATGGCCGAAATAACTCCACCAAACTCTAAATAATTGATGAAATTTTATACGGATAAATAAATAATGTGACTACTCCAGAATATCGACATCAACAGCAATGTTCTTTATAAAGCCCATTGTGCCCAGGAGTTTAATTTGCCAAATTTCGTTCATTATTTATTGTGCAGTGAAACTCAGAAGCGCTTTATTATGTCTTATGTCTTATATCTTACGTCTTAATGCATAATATGGAGTGAATTCAGGAGTACAATGTTTCAACATGGTTTGGCTTCAAAATATGTGCACACTACTACTAAATTATGCATTTGTCAAGATTTGACATTGCTAAAACCTTTTAAAAATTTCACAATAACTCTAACCGACTGTCCTGTTTGTGATGCAAAGTTCTGCAAAGTTTAAATACTTCACGGAGCCAATGCCAGAGCCAACGAATTTGAATTAATTCCAAATACTTGGCTCACGCCACAAGTTCCAAAAAAATAGCTGTCGGAATGGACGGCAACGAATCTACAATAAAATTGATTGGGCGAATTGTTACCCTTGCACATCATTTGGGTACAATTCCGTTTAAATGGGATACAAAAACACAACGAGTTCAGAGAATTTGGAAGAAACGCGACAAGTGTCGTTGGATTTTAATATTGACTGTAATGTCAGTCCTCAAAATGTGGTTAATCATTTCTATGGTTTGGAATTGGAGTAAACTCAAAATGTCCAATAAATTGGATCTCTTTAGAATTCTAGTCGCCAATCTTTGCGGACTGTCCGTCATACTGGATTGGCACGTGGTTTTCCAAATTGACCAGCTTGGACGAGCTATGAATACATTTCACGTTTACTACAACCGATTTGAAAGTAAGTTCAACGATTGGACGAAATAGCCGGAAAATTAAGCTTCACTATTTTTTATTAAAACTTCAGTATTTACTAGATGTTTTAAATTTTGTAAAATTTTTATTTCAGGAGTCTTTGGCAACGTTAAGGAACACGACCATAAGACACAACTGGCAATTCTGTTCATCATGTTTTTCTACTTTACCGTTGCATTCTCTTCCCCAATTTTGTTCTTAATTGAAGCAGACTACCACTTCTTGGCTCCGATACTGCCAACATTGGAATTGGAGCTTTGGTCCAAGCTTTCGTTGGCCTCCATTCAACCAATATTCATGTTGTACGTTGTGTCATCCTTTTGGTTTCCAGCAGTTCTGGGTCTCCGCACAACTTTTTTATTTACTGGTACCGTGCAAGAGTTGAGGTAGGCGGTAAAATATTTTGCGCAAGATGTGCGCTGGGAATCTCATAACATATTTAACGTTTGGTGAAAAGTTCTCAACATAGTAAATTTTATATGACTCAAATTCCTTTGGAAATTGGCATGAAATTCAATGTCGAAATCCGACCATAATTACAGAAGTTTTAATTCAATTTCAGGAAAACACCACCTCGTTCTACCCTAGCCACATTCAAAGTCCTCAAATTTATCAAATCTTTCCAAATATACACGAATCAAATTGATGAAGCCCTTCTAAAATTCATGAGCCCGGTAACTGTGGCCTTCTTGGTTGGGCTTCTGTCAACAAACTTGTACGTTCTTCTGATGGTGCGCATCCCAATTCTTTTCATGACCCGTCTCATCGTAAGCTCACTCATTGAAATCTTGTATTTGGTGTGCTTCATTTTCATTCCTGGATTGAGAGCTGACCAAATCAAGCGTTGTTTCATTGCCATGTCTATCAACCTTGGAGGTAGATATGGGAAGAAATTCTTCCGCTCGGTCCGACCGCCTGGATATTCACTTGGCTATTTTGGAAGTGTCGGAAGAGGCACATGTATTCATGTTTTGGACATAATTGTCACCATTACCCTCAATCTGATATTGGCTGGAAAATAAATGAGTAAATGTTTTACTTAAGCCTTAATTTCTGATTTTCACACTACGTCCATGCACTCTTCTGAAGTCTAAACTATTTTTTATTTTCGTGCAAGTAGTTTGAAAAGGTGGGGAATCCAGCAAGAATCTAAACGAATCCAAAAATATTTGAGGATTTTGATATTTTGTGAAATGTTATATAATTGATTTTAGCATTAATTTAAAATTCGTTTTAACGTGTTGTAATTACAATAATGTTGTTTTGGGAATATCACAAACAATTACCTATATTGTATAATTTGTCCTTCCACTCAAATAAGAAAACATTTGGTGGCACTGAAAAACTAAAATACAAATATTGGAATTTTCTGAGGAAAATATAAAACTGGCAACCGTGAACTTGGCAATGCTCACCAAAATTTTATATTTCGTTTGGTGAAACCGAACACACGGACAGCAGATTTAGATTTGAATCGAATCAGCTCTAAAAATCATAACCACAACCACATTAGAGGGATACCCAATCAGCGTAAACTCATCGCTCATACAAGTTCGTTTGGTTTGAATTTGAGCGCGTAAACAGATTGACTAAGTACGCACCAAACTGCGTGGAGTTGCAAAATTTCAAAAAGTTAAATGAGAAAAAATATGCGAATTGAGTTTACGCGGGAAAAACATGCCCTAGAACTGCGTAAACTTTTCGAGAAATACGCGGCCATTTGATTGGGTCACTTGAAAAACGAAGCTCGGGAACTGAGTAACCGCATACATATTTACGAATTTACGGATACGCAGAAGTTTATGCCGGATCGGGTATCCCCCTATTTATTTTACACGTATAGAGTTCATAGCTATAATAATTTTTAGCGCTAGTATTTTTAAACTTTGCAATGAAATATTGCCCCATTTAATGAGAAATGCAAACAAAAACTCAATATGGCTTGTCATAATAAGTTCAGTGGAAAAACCACAATCACAATATAATTTCAAACTTAAATGCCGATGAGCGAATTACATTGTGACAATATGGATCCGATGTTTATGCAAGTTACAATAAAACAGAATTCTAAAATTGAATTTCTCATCCTAATAGGGAGGGCCCAAGGTTATGATTATATTTGCAGCAAATTTTTTATGTGTTTCCACGAGCTTTGATTCCCGGCTACATTTATGTAGACACAACTTCACATTTTCGCCACACGTGATTGACCTGTGAGTCTTTCCCTTTTCGTAGAATTGGGCGGAAAAAATTGTATAACTACAAAAATTACAACTACTTCAAACAAAAAGAATGCAAACGGAGGGGAGGGGGGGGGGGAGTAATCCTTGTAGGAGTACCAATGCATTTTCATTTGTGAGCTAAACCAGGTCTACAAAAATCAAAAATCGCCATCCATTCTACGATAATGTTTGACACATTCTGGTAAATAAGCCGACCTTTTCTGACAAAAAAAAATTATTCTCGAAGCCTGCACGGCATGGGCTTTTGATGTAAAAACCTTAAATTAGCATATGATTTAAGATATTTATTATTGGTCTTTCCGAGAAGTTATGTGTGGTGATGCCCGCTCTGTTGGACATCTGATGTTGACACTCTCGCAGCCGAGTGAACAGTGAACTGGCACTTCGAAGAATTCAAAAATTGGCAATGATTTCAATCGTTCAAGTTCAAGGAAGTAGTAGGTGTGAGGAAATACTAGAAGGCATAGCTTCATCGGCGACCAGCCTACCCTACAGTAAGCAATGGCAGAGCAGCACTGCCATTGCTTGAAGGCTAAGCGCACAAGCGTACGAATATGCTTGAGAATTCTTAACTACAATATGAAATTGTCGATTTAAAAATATATTGATTCAGATTAAGGGCTTGTCCCTAATGTTTCGGATTTTCCTTAGCCATTTGAATTTGATCAGGCTCGGGGGGCCGTGAAAAATGTATGACGTAGGCGGCCAATCTTTTGACTTAAGCATTAAGACGAGTCTCCATCGTCAACCATTTCAGCCAACTTTACATATAAATTATTAAAGAAATTTTAAAAGATTAAACAAATGTCTGCATTTCTTCCATAGATTTCAAAACCAATATTTTTTATTCCAGACAATGCCCCAACCATGAATTGCATCATGGTTGCGGCAATTCTATTTTCAATTCCATGGATTGTTTATTCACAGCAGGCCTTTCTTACGTCTTTGGTACGAATGCAAGACATGAATGAATTTACAAATTCAAGGTTTCGCTATTTTGCTAATTTTAATTGTTAATTTCAACAATTTAATTGGAAATCTATCCAAGCGTGGACAACTGTCATTCTGTAGCATTGAAGTTTTCTACTACATTGCCAATTTCTGTCACGCAATCCATATCTTTTAGCTCCTTCAGCTGGGAGTTCACACGGTTTTCACGGTTCCATTCCATCTCAGCGATTTTACGATGAAATCACAAACAATCTGTATAGTGAAGGATTTTTTGTTGTACACCCAAACAATCGAATACTATGACGAAGTAAACTGATGCGGAATTTCTTCAACTTCATAAAAATTGTATTATTAACTCTTGTCAGGCAATTCAGAACGTCAAGGACAGTTTTTTCATTTATGTTGGAGTTTCCTGGCTTCACTCTTCGATGAATGTAAACTCACCAAGAACAAGTTAGTCTTGCAGAATTCTATTTTCCAGTGCAGAACGCAATTGAGTCAGTTCAGATTTATCAAGTTTTGGGAAAGCACGTTTAATTCGGTATATAATTTTTAATAGAAGTGTCAGTGTTGGTTTTTTAACATATTCGTTTGAGTCCACGTAGCACTACGACAATTGCAGCTAACTACAGCTCTCTCAGTGTTGATCTTAAACTCTTCTAGACCCTAAAATTTAGATCTAGCTACTGAACAGTTTCCAGATGATTTTGGTCAAATTGGACAAATTTTCACACATTTTTTTGTTTGGATTCATCTTCAAGTAATAGTACATCCAGCTTATACCCATACAGGAACATCTTATTGTTCATCTGAGTCAAGGTAATCAATGTATATTTTGTAGTATCTAAATTACATATTTTCTTCTACTATTCACTTGAATTTTTATTTGGTGGCATTGAAAGCATATTTTTTGAACATTACACTCTCAGTCTGAGCAATGTAATCTTTTGATCTGTTCTTTACAAAGTATCATAGCTCAGCACAATTCAACGCAAAATACTCCATGCCAATCAAAGATTTCGCTGGGTCAGAAATGTCCGCTTGGGTTAGAAATTAGTCAATGGAGTACTTACAGCAGCAGAAACAAAACACACTCACAAAGGTCTACATACTTTTAATGAAATTGAAGTAAGTAAATTAAGTGAATTAAGTTTGTTTGAAATTGACTACGAAGTAAAAGTCATGTTTCAAAATTTGTTCAAGGTAAGAGTTTTCAGCCAACCATACATGCTCATGTGTGGTTGGCTGAAACCTGATTAACCAGACAATGCAGGCGAATGACTAGTTTGACATTAAACGGCGTCTTATGATTATAAAATTTCTTTACAAGTTCTTCACCAATAGTAAATTTATTAACCTTTTTATAACGAAAATATTTGAGAACAGAATTCCATAGCCAAATCTTAAAATTATACCAAATATGTTTCAACTGTTCAATGTTAATTTGAAAATCCTGTTTTATAGCATAAAAATTTGAAATTTTAACTTAATACAATTAATTACAGGTTTAATACGAAAATTTGCACTGTACGACGCCGCACTGAAATTAACAACAAAGCGTAATTTTGTATTCATTTCTTAGATAGTGATTGTGTTTTAGTTCGATCTGGAGCCGTGTTTGTGATAATGAGGACAAATGTCCATCCATCGAATAATTTGACAAACGGCTCAAATGCAGTCTGGGCATAGATCGTAAATATATGTGACAATGAAAATCAGAAGCCTGGATAAATTAGTTCCGATGCAGTTTGGAATTTTCGGATTCGATTTGGCAAAGAATGGGTCAAATTCCCGAGAAATGTCACTTCCCTAAGAATTCCATGTCTTAGTAAATAACACAACGAATTAACGTATTTTAGGTCAGCAGGGGATCCCATCAGGACGGCTCCCATCCGTAAAAGTTCCTGAATTACTTTACTGTTCCCAAGGTTGGACCTAAAATATTTGATTTTCGTGATAATAAATTAATACAGTGGCAATCTGACAGGAATAGGAGGCTAAATATGTTTTGAAAGTTCAATGCTTTGTGAAGTGTTGCAATTTACTTTAAACTTAGTTTGTATTTTTCTAATTATAATAATATTGTTTTTTCGAGTCACAATGAGATATGCTATGGCAAATTTTTTTGACAACCAGGCTGCAACCACTTGACTTGATTATACTCTACCGGAGTATGTTTGTGGAGTCGGTCTAGTCTGGGGGTTAGCAATCAATGCTATCAACCGGCTTGGCTATAGTTCATATCAGAGCGGGACCAAATGGAGAGAAAAATTGATATTTATGCCTGGCTGATAATACGTACGACTCTGGAAAGTAATTGTTGTTTTGTCCATGGTAGATGCTAGATGCTATTAAAAGCTGGTGAGGATGTACGACTCAAGTCAAACTTGTTTCTATATGTAAAACCCTCGAAGTTGCACTTGATTTTTCACGTTCAATGTCTCGTTAGCTCTCTACCTAGATACCAAGTTCCTCGATGTACATACTCCGTTGTATAAATGTAAAGCTCCTTCCTCCCTTATATTCGAGGTTAATCTAAAGCAACAAATTCCACCTCCTTTCTTAAGTTAGTACAGTCGGACTCTGTCGTACCTTCTGATAATTCAATGGGAGATCGTATTCCTATTGTGAAGGGAATATGACAGAGAGACTTAAATCGTATGAAACAAACAAACAAACCCACCAACGGTTAGCATTGATACGATCTTTGAAACAAATTCGTTCACGGTTTGAATCTGAATTATATATTTTCTCCTACTATTCAAGCGAATTTTTATTTGGTGGCGTCGACAAATTTTCAAATGTTTTTAACATTACATTCTCGGTCAGAGTAATGTAATCCTTTGATAAGGGCACAGAAAACACAGATCTTCAATAGGGCTGACATTGGAAATCTATAACCTTGACAAATTAGTTCCGACGGAGTTTGGTTGATTTTTGGATTCGATTTGGCAGAGAACGGCTCAAATTCTTGAATAATATCAAGTCCAAGTTTCAGTAACACGATGGATTAACGTATCTGTATCAGTTGGGGATGACTTTTTTAACACAGAAACTTGAAGAAAGGACCAAATATGTTCGACATCTCCCATACCTCCTGACCAGAGGAACTATGACTGCAGACATATCTATAATTCTTCTTCGTTGTATGAAGTTTATGGGCCAGGAAACCGTAGAGGTGTCCCTCACTCCCTCGCAGCATCCGAATATATTTGCAATTATTTCTTCTGATTGCAATACTGGTTAAAAACTAAAGTCAAACAGCCCCATAAAATATAAATATGATTATTTCCACAAATCAATCAAATTTTTGCAATAATACCCAATGATTCTTCATCGGTTCTACATTATTTTCTGCGTTTGACATTGTCAAATCTGACCAGCGACCTTCGAAATGGGTAACAAACTCATATTTGAGTCTGACAGCCTGAGTGTTCCCGAAATGTTCCTGCAGATTTCTCATCTAAATTATACATTTTCTCCTTCTGACAGCCTGAGTCTTGCATGTTCGGTAATGATCATTTTAACTTGCATGCCACAAAAGTCACAATCACAATTCAATATTTTAACTACCAATACAAAGCTCGCTTGACTTGGCGACACTGAACCCAATACATAGTCGGTATTGATAAGATTTTGGAAATACTTGTCAAAAGCCTCGTCTAGATTATTTTGTATTTTCTCCTTGTATTAAAATCAGTTTATTCTGTGGTACAGAAAAATTAAAACTATACAGAAAATGTAAATTAGTTTGAACGTCGTGATCTGTTTTCCATAAATCAGCCTGATTCAACAGAATTCTTCCCAATTTACTACCTGTCATACGTTCACATCTTGCTTGTAAATGCTGTTATAAGGCCTACACTACCGAATTGTGTACCACTCGAGATATAGATTTGCAGAAACGTTTGAATGATTTTACATTGCAGCCGACGCTGGGCCTTGTGCTATTTTAAAGTCTTAGTAGAGCTGACTGTCAGCAGTTACTCCAAATACTTCGCCTGTGCCAGAACTGGTTCTAGAATGGGTGGTACAGAATCTATAATAAAATTGGTTGTGTGGATTGTAACCCTCGTACCACATTTTGGTGCAATTGCATTCAACTTGGACGCACGGCAGGAGCACCACGAGTCGAGAGAATTCAGAAGAGCCGAACACAATTCTAAGCAACTAAAGTTAAGTAAAATGAAATTTCAAGCTGACTACTTTTTTTCCAACACAGTTGATATCATGCGAACACTTTCCAAAACTATTTCAACCATGTGAATGTAGCGTTAAATTGTGAAATTGGCTATGTTTGTTCACCAAACTTTTATAATTGCGTTGGTAAAACCGATCACAGAAACAGATTCATTGTTTCTGCTGCGATCGCTAATAAATGCAGCTCTAAAAAATATGAAAAAATTTAGTCGAAACAAGCTCACTTCCCAAAGCGTTTGAGATTTAAGGACACAACAAGCTAGCACTCTATTGATACGTGCAAAAGTAAACTCAACGTGCGTTTTCCGAATGAGTTCAGTCTAAAATCACTCACAGTCAAATTATTAAATTAAATGCCAATTAGAGGATTTTATTGTGACATTACGGCTAAGATGTTATTCTAGCTGCTTTTATTTCTTCATTTATCACATCGTTAAAATACATAGTATCATTGGATAAAGAAATGTTATTCCCATATTAATCGAAATATCCAAATCACGAAATTAATGCTCGTCACTTTCACGAGTTTAAATTCCCTGGATCTTTTATATGCACTAACTTCACTGCCTCACCACTACATCAAGTGAGTGTGAGGTTTTCCCTCTACTTGTAGGATATTGGATTTAAAAATCTAGCCCTAAAAATTACCACTACTTCACAATATCATTAATTAAATTTAAGTCATTTTAATTAATTTAATTGGACATCTATCCAAGCATGAATAACTACCATTTTGAAGTATTGCAGTGTGTGTTATATTTCCAATTGTCTGTCAAGCAATTCAAGTCTTTCAAGCTCCTTGACTGGACAAAGTTTACAAATCAATCAATGTTACACCTGAGGGAATTAGACAACCGAACCTCAAACCATTACGTACGATGATGCGTAGGTCCAAGATTTTGTTTTTTGTTGTGCAAGAAAATAACAGAATACGACCAAGTAGACTAGACCTTCCTAAAATTTCTTCAACTTGATAAAAGTTAAACGCTTCTAGTTAGACATCATTTCCAATGGCAAGGATAATATTTGAGTTTATAATCTGAACAAGAATAAAATGTGCAAAGCACATTGCGAAAAGCGATCGCTTTCAGTAGCTAGTGACCACATCCACACAGCAGAAATACTCTGCTAAATTGTAAACCCCCCTGCTCAACCGTACACTCTACGAGGTTTACAAAATTGTGAACCTCCCAGAGCTAACATGGAATTCGGATTTTACTAATGCG
>JAQGCM010000271.1:0-29590 GCA_034699705.1 Hymenaphorura dentifera | reverse complement strand
AATTCCACTGGCATGAACTCCAGCAAGCTGCCTGGTCAGCACCAGCAGCAACCATCAAGTAGTCACTACCCTACCCCAAGTAGTCAGCACTCTGCTTCAAGCAGTCAACACCCTGTATCAAGCAGTCAACACCCTGCAACAAACAGTCAACATTCTGCCGCAGGGAAACGTCCTTACTCAGAAATGAGTCGACCGGATGTAAGTATAATTTCTATTACTGACAGCCACAATTCTTAATTTTAGTGGAATCGTAATACTATTAGCAAGATTTATAATATATAATATTTATATTCTACAGAATCGTCCAGAGTTAGTAGCCTCTAGCACTAACGCGAAGCGGGAATGCCTTCCCGGTGATGTGCGTCGTAACCACACTGTACCAATGCCAAATCAGCAATCTCAACCAACTCAACCTACTAAGGCACAGCTTCAGTCTTTAGCAACCCAGGCTATGGCTCGAGAGAAAAGTGGTAAGTGGATTTCCAAATTTTGTACACATAAGAAATTGAATCAGTTGGCAGGTTTTCACATCGTTTTTGTCTCAACAGAGAAAATGAATGTTGTTCAAATGGCAATGCTCAAGAAACCTCATGACAATTTGACGTGGGCCGGTACTACCAAACCGCCAGTCCCAGAATTGCCTCCCCATACACTTCTTCAAAAGTCGGCTGACTCGTCCCACTATCAACCACCATTAAATCAACAGTACATGGGTTCAAAGATGGAATACGCCCACAACGCTCATGCGGCACCTGCTACTTCCCAAACTATAAATATCCCAAAACATGATTTCTCTGTCAGTCATGCCGGAAGTTCTAACCATTCTAGCAACAATCCTAGCGCGACTGTAACCTCTTCCTATGTACCAAATTCTGGAATTCCTCAAAATGATTTTACTTACCCATTTCGCCCTGTTTCACCAATTCCACCCAAACATGATTACAATGTTGCTCCTAACGCCTCCACCACTCAGATCGGCAAACATGAACCCCAACAAAATTTGAGTTTGAAGAAAGATTTTCGAAAGAATAGCTTACCCCAGTTTCCTAAAGCTGAGCCAGCCTCAGCTCCTCAACCGCTCGCTGGGCTCAGTGCGACTGTGCCTGTTAAAAATATTCCGCGGAGCGATTTCTCTGCTTCGATACCACAAAAAAAGTCCAAGAAAAATCATCCTCAACCTCCACCACCTCTAATGGAACTACCAAAGATCAAATTAAAGATCAGATTGGAGACTCCATCCCCTCCGGATGTATTTCAATTGAATCGTTCAGAGCACGGAATTGTTGTCCACGAGTCGTCAGGCAGTACTGGAACCGGAGATAGTGGAATCGGAGTTGCTACAAGTGAATCACAAGATGCTATTACTGAGCACCAGTCTGGATCCAAGAAAAAGAAAAAGAAGAAGGAACACAAGAAGGACAAGCACCGAGATAAAGATGAAAAGAAACACAAAGACAAGAGTGAGAAGAAAGATAAGCACCGGGATAAAGATGAAAAGAAACATAAAGACAAGAGTGAAAAGAAACATCGGGATGGACACAAGAAGAAGCATCGGGATTGAGAGCGATAGCACGTAGATTATAGAGTTACTCGCGGACTGATTCATTGCGTTGCGATTGTGAAACAAAATTTATAGTATATGTTGCGTTTGTCTCTGGTTGAAAAAAAAAGCGAATTAATGTTTTCTTAAGTATTGTGCTGTCCATAGTCCATGCATTTAATTTAAACCGCACTGCAGATTTAGATTCTTAGTTGATAGAAAGTAGTTTTAGTTATTGTGCAAAGAAAATGAGTGAGAGAGAGAGAGAGACAGAGAGTTTGTATTGGCTTTGGATACAAATTCTGTTTCGTTTGTTGAATCGACTGATAGTTTTGTGTTTCAATCAATCACGAGAAAAAAAATATTATCCAAGACGATATGAAAAAAAAGAAGAATAAATTGTTATCCTAAAAACCAAACCAAAGGGAAGTTTTGCACTTATTTCCTATTGTTTTGAGTAGTTTTATTCGCGGACCGACAAGTAAACTTGTGTGGCATTGATTTTGTTTGAACTTTTATCAAGAGCAATACTTTTCCTTTGAGTTGTGGGATCAGGACATATTTTTTTATGTAAATTTTGCAAAATGTTGAAACTCGATAGTGAAAATAAAGTATTTATATTTCGTATAGTCCTAGAACTGTGGGAAAATGTCTTGTTTTCTTTACTTGGCAAATCTTTGGCTGAGGCAAACTCCCCGCAAAATTTAATCGAAAATTAGAAGAGTTAAAAATCTACTATGAATTTTCAACTAATCGTCATCAAATGCATACCACGACCACAGCACAGTCTGGACTCAAACTATTTTCAGTTCACTTATATTAACTGACATTAACTGATTCCAACCTCATGCTCTTTAAGTCTACTTTAATGGACTGCGAACCAAACAGCCACATTTTTTATTGATATTGCATGCAATGCGAGTTCCCTAATTTGCTACACGTAATAGTAGTCAACGAACGCTCTGAAATTACAGGATTGGCCAAAAAACATTTCTGTTGTTGTTTAAAACATGTTTCAATGGAAAAATAATTTTCATAGTTCAACGATGTAAGCTGATGAGTCCCAATTTATTAGCGTTCTAGTTTTATTCACAACTTTTGGACCATTTCGTGGCATTAAAAAAGCATTAAAATGTCATTTCTTGCCGTGAATCCTTAATCTCTCGGAATCTCATCTTTGTCTACGTATTTTCCCAGCAAGCATTTATGAGAAAGTCCGAAATTAAAATATTTGGATTGCTAGGAATATAGTAGGCTTTTGTAATCTTAAATCAGGACATTGCATGGCATATAGAAATCAATCTCACCAATTTTATACTTATTTAATAGCGCATGCATGTAATAAATAGCCGATGCACGTGGATCAAGTTCGTTAAGTTAGCGTTAAAGTTGGACCAAGTATTAAGTTATCCTCAATGTGCTCACTTAACTTACATTTGGCAATTTTGAATTTTTTCCGAATTAATTTCTGCCAAGATGTAAAGGTAAAATACTGTTTTTAGCAGCCGTGAAGATGATGTAAGATTGGAAATGGGGAGTTTTTATTTTTTATTCTGATTTGGATGTGTGGTGAAAGTAGTGAAAGTCAGGCGGCAGGCAAGGTTTGAGATAATAGTGGGGATAGTGGATTCGTCGATTGTAGAATTTGTGGATTTAGGATTTTTGAGTGAAGATGATCCAAAGAGTTTGTTTCGGGTTGAATGTGATGTCTGATGATGGGAGGTGGGTGAGCAGAGAAAAAAGATTTGAAGGGATTTAAGATTCAGTTCTCATCCCACATCTCCATTCCATTCCATATCACTTCCTTCACTTCCTTCACTTCCTATTCCCCTCCATTCCATTCATACACTCGATCCACTACTCAACTCAACTCATGATCTCATCTCCATCTCCATCCTCATGTTCACATTCACATCTAGTCTTCAAATTTATCTTTATCTCATTATCATTGATCCTTACTTCAGCCACTAAACCCAAATTCTTACTTTTATACCGCATATGTACTATAACTTCTCACCTCAAAAGCGTATCAAAAGCAAAGAGCTTTAACTATGCTTGCAAAATTTACTTGCACAAGTTCATAGATTTTGTTATTTAAGTATTTCACAAAACTAAATCATCTTTTAATAATATTCCAAAGTCCGGTGTATATGAAATACGATATGTGACCTCAAAATAATGCTGAAACGTATTCGATGTACAATTATTTCGGAAACTGCATGGCTGGCTTTGAGCATTGTTTCGTAATTTTAAATTCTGCAATAATAATTTTCGCCGAAATCTGTGATTGTAACTGGTTACTCATTTTCAGGCTTAGTCGTACTGGAGTCACATTCTTAATCGGGTACCCATTTCCATTCAAAGTCGTAGTCGCAGTGCAGTCATATATTCGCTGTCGGTTACTCATTTCCAGCCATAGTCGTAGTGTAGTGCAGTCGCAGTCATATTCGAATTAGGTTACGCATTTCCGACATTACAAATTAGTACTGTTAGTATATTAATCGTAATCCATTACAAAATACTCTCTAATGTCTGCAATCGCCCATGTGCACTGTACACGTCTTGGGTTCGACACGCTCAGAAATCTTTATCTAATTGCAAAGCCAGAAATAAAAATAAGTTCCATATTATTGTTGAATTTTCTGTATTCTCTTCGGACAGACCTTGGCGTATTGGAACTTTGTGTAACATTTATGAAATTATTAATTATTATTTTAGAAATTATTACTATAATGAATTACTGCAGTACAGGACCTCATTATGAATTGTTTGTAAGAGAGGTGAAATATTTCACTTTTGAGCGTATTAATTGAAGTGTTCAGGAAATTAATTGAAGTGTTCTTTCGAGTGAAAGCGCTGGATTTCCTACTTGAGCATTTACCTTCCAATTGCTTCGTTTTGAATAAGAACAAATGAATGTATAGAATGCCAAATGTAAAGAAAAATGAAAACTAACGGAAATTCTGGAAGAGAAAGCACAAGATTTTTATTGAAAGAAAGGAAATGAGGCTGGGAATTGACTGACTACCCTTTGATGGTCCTATTTTCTCCGGAACAAAAGCAGGGCGGCACATCTATCTACTATTACATTAGATTACGTCTTCTAAATATGACGATGAGTCGTCGTCCTCGTCTCCCAGGAGCTATGCAGCCAAAAAATTGAGCACTCACCAACGAAGAATTCTGTTAGTCCGTAATTCGACGAGAGGAAAGCTTTCCATTTCATTTGGATTTCTGGAAAAAGCCCGATTCAGATTTGGTTATTTCGCCTCAATGAACTTTCTACCCGTGGATTCTTGTGCCCCGTTTGCGATTTGCGATCCGGGAGAGAGAAAAACGAGGGCTGGGAATTTTAGAGAGCATTACAAGTCTGAATGTTCTTCTTATTCTATCCATAGATTCTCATGATGTGGGGAAAAGAGGCAAGTAATTGGTGATGTGCGGCGGTTGCAAGTTTTTCATGAGACCTTCTCTAACTCTGCAGACAAGAAGATGTAGAAGAAATCTGCCGACAAGACGATGTAGTGTGTAGAAGATCGTGAGTCGGCTGCTAGAGAGATCAAGTTTCGTCGGACCGAAAAGTCGGGACTGTTTTTTCCCCCATTGGGTCTGAACCAATGATGATGAAGACCAAACCCTCGGCTCGACTCCCCGCCTCATCGTCATCCAATCCACCGAAATCAATTTGCCTCGCTCTAATTTTCCTCAAAACTTCCTACAACCAAATACTCCGGCCCGGGTTTTCCTCACAATCCTTATCCTAGTTGACTTGGACAAGGTCGGTGGTGTTCAGAATCGAGGAAAAGTATAGCGGTTTTTCACAGTCCACTACTTACGGTTATCTTTGGAAATTTGGAAACGTTTTGAGTCCAGGAAAAGCACTGTGGTTTATTTCAAAGGCCTTTCCTTACATATATTTCGGAATTTTGGACACATTTAAAAAAATTCTTCTAGTTTAGAAAATGTCGGAAAAGAATAAGTCTTTCCGCATCGACGTTCTTCTAGCCCGAGAGTCTTCGACCGTCAAAAATAATAACAACAATAACAATAGTAGCAATAAACGTTGGCCCTTGGCCCCTACAACTTGGTCACCATCTCCAGACTCGATTAACTCTGGCAATTCCCTTAGCCCGCCGATTTCTCCAGGCTCTGAGCCTGGAACTAGAACACCGTCCTTCCATGATCATGAGCACGAACATGAGGCTGGGGACCAGGACTCAAGGAGTCCAACGCACTCAGCTGGAAATGTACAATTGTGGACAAACCCGCCAGTCGGGGGTGGAGGTGTCAACAATCTCTCTTGTCACGTTTCCAGGAGACATGATCTCAATTTGAACAATGGACACAGTGCTAGTGCTCAAAACAATAACAATGGGCGAGAGAGTCATCTTCATAGTCTTCATGGCTCTCAGCACCACTCCTTACAGCACTCACATCAACAACCGCGTGGGAACGGCGGTATTATTAGTTCTTGTCCACCAACTTCTGGAACAATGACGTCCTCAGGGTCCTTCGTGTCCTCACTCCATGCTTATCTCCCAGGACCGAGTCATTTTGGAACTTCAGCATTTCATCTTCCGTCCGCAATGGACGGACTTGGAGATGGCGGCGCAAATGGGAAAGCGAATAATTCCAGCGGAGGACTAATGTCACAATCACTCTCAGCTGTTCCCGGCCTTTTTGGCCTGAGTGCGGCCAACGCTCACCAACTTCAGTTAGAATGGTTGGCAAGAAATGGAATGCTTTACCCAAGACTTCCAGAATTAGCCGGTAAGAAAAAGCTTTAACTTTCTTCTTTGAGAAAATGCATTCGTTTATTCGGCTGAATCCAGGAGAAAGTAGCAGGAATGTGGGAACGTTGTATTATTTTTTAATCATACAAACTTTTACATCTTGAACTGTTTTCGAGTTCAGTGGTCATTTTCGAAAACGTTTTAATAGAGCTTAACGCTCAGAATTGTCAGAAATTATTCCTGCGTACAATTTATTACATAATTTTCTTCTCTCAGAGAGATCTAATCATGCATTTAGATTGGCAATATCGTCAAGAACGTGATCGTGAAGAGCTACATTTAAATTTAAGTTGCAAAATTTGCAGTACTGCTGCAGAATATATAAGTTCTTCGAAATAAATAAATTCCAGTGACAAGAAATACGAATTTCCACCAAGTTCTACCAAATTCGAAAAGAATGAGGAAGGAATGGAATTATTGAGGCATTAGGCGCAGGCATGCAAGGATTCAAGAATGGATGTGAATTTGGGCTGATTCTCTGATTGTTTACAAAAATAATTGATAGCCCGAGGTGATTGACTTGGCATATGCATAGCATTTTAGGTTGGAGAAAGCTGTCGGTCGGTGAAAGTCCACAGCCATCAGCTCTGGCTCTGTATTTAATAGAGTGAGAGATGAGCAATGGAATTGAGAGAAAATAATTCAATTATTGGTTTTTGTGAGCAGTACATATGTGTGGAGCAAGCACGGACTGAACATTTCTTTGCTGAACGGCACCACCTAATCCAAGTTGTTTTTTTCTATCTATAACAACTAACTTGCACACGCTTCGATTCTCTTCTTCTTCCGATCTACGAATCATTCACTGGTCCACAAAACTCAAGAGTTAGAGTTAGGAACAGAAACGACTCCAACCTCCCGTCAAATCCAATTGTCGTCGATACAATAACGTCAAATTAAATCAGACTTTCTGTTTGGTTTTTGTCCAATGAGCGCACAAGGAAAATGACACGCAAAAAAAATAAAGACCCAGAGCAATGTCTCCCTCTCACATTTTCTTTTTTGTAGGGCTCAACCTGAAACCATGGCATATGTCGAATGAAATATTCATTCTAGAATTCTGGCATTCCAACAATTGCAAAGGGCTGGACTCCAATATAATCTCTAATTAAGCTCAAAATTAAGGTCGTAAGTGAAATATTGGACTCGCTAACAAGATCCAAAGCAATTTCGGAACTTGTTAACGCAAGAACCAGGGAATTTTTCCAAAACAAAACACAAAGGCCCAGATTTTTAGAAATTATTAAAAAAAAATTACTGAAAATTGGAATCGCATTTGAGTTCCAAGTTGAACGGTCATTGATATAGTATTGACGCGCAATTCCTGGAGGGTTCCTGGTTTTTGGAAAATTCGGCGGAGAAAGCAAGAAAGGAGCTGAGAAAGCCGTGGGTTGCCGAGTAGAAGTTGACGAGACAAAATTGGATGACTGTGGAGCTGGAGAGTTGGAGCCTGGAGGCTCCCCTTGATCACTAGAGCAAACATCATCTTAGTATTATCACGCTCAGATTAGAAGGACCATCGGGATGGCCGATGAGCAATTAACTAATTTGATTTGAACCGTCCAATTACGGCATAGTCAAAGCCTCTCTTCCATTTCTTCCCTTCCAAAAACTGGTCTCTCTCTCTATCTCTGCGAAAGTTCCAAAACTCGATTCTCTTTTTGGTTGTTTACTCAGCAGAAAACAAGCAAAGTTGAGTTTTCTCCATCATCAGTCAGCCTCAATTCCCCCCTTTGGGGAAACAGTCTTCACTCGCGAATCATCTCTTTTCCTTCACTCATCCATCCAACCCAACCAACCAACCAATGCCAATAAATATATCCTTCCCAAAAACTAAATTTCCCCTCATCAACCTCACTGATGACTCCTTAGTCTTCCCCACCAACTTGGCCAACAATTATACTCACTAATTACTCTTCTTTCTTCTTCAACTTCTTCGTCAAACTCTGCAAAAGTTTTTTTCACAAACCTAAATGATGCAATTACTACAAACGTTACCTTTTCGCTCTTGTCATTTCTATCCTTTTCACAACATTAGACTTAGGCAAACTATTTTCTCACCTAATTTGGCAGACTAGGAGGAATAGCAAAACTAAAAAACAGAAAATTATCCTACTCGTTTTGCTACTAACCTGATGACTATGTAAGTATTCTCAGGTGTTTCTTTCTTTCCTTGCAAAATTTGTGATTGGAGAGATGAAAGGTATGTGCACAAATATTATTGCGTTGGACTCCTAACGTAACGCCATGATGTCATTCATAATTGAATTAAGTAAAGTCCTGACGTCAGCCAGGACAGGAGTGAATGGCGTAAGTAAATAAAACTGGACTTGCGTGTATTCTTCTATTTGCAAGCAGCATTGATTTCATTAGCTTCCTCGTTTCTCCAAACTTAATTTCTCATTCATTCGTGGTGTTTACATTTCCTATCGACTGATTCCTTGCTCAAAATTGACAAAAAAAATTGCGGGATTGCAACCTTGCTTCGGCATTGATTCATTCTCCATAAACTCTATAAATAAAGACCAGACTAAATCCAAAATGTTTTGCCCAAAATTTGTTTATTCTTTATTAAATCGGAATTTAATCCACTGCAGCTCAACAACTGCTGCCAATTTTTATCTAAAACATGACCAAAGTCAGGAGAGGAGTCAATCAAATTTCAATTGAATAAGAAGCGAGACGAGGAAAGCTAGAGAATACGAATGGTGCCACGTGCGTGTTTATTACGTGGAAAAAGTCTTTCGGTCCAAAAATTTTGAAGGAGATTTGACGAAGAACTGAGCACATATTTTGGCTGGCAAACTGTTCAATCTTCGGATTCGAATGTTGTCCTCTTATCCTTTCACGCTGCATGAAGAGACAGAGGACTCAATAATTTTGTATTGTGTGAAGATCAGAAGAGAAGAGTGAGTGAGTTGTGAGTGTAGTGTGAACTCGTAGTATGAAGTGAGGCATTGAATGTGTGATTGTATAATGGACGTGGATTCTGGTATTTTCTCTGTCATTTGTGTGCTCGGAGGAATGCATCATTTCACTTGGTTGACTCTGACATCTCTTGACCTCAGTGCAATTTACTTTTTTCCCTTCTTATTCTCGAGAATCCTCTCAAGTCTGTTCAAAAGAAAATAATCATAATGCCTATTGTCGCACATTCATTTTTGAAGCCACGTAATAATAAAAGCCATGTTTCGGTGAGAAAACACTACTGAACACGAAGACGTTGCCGTTAATAAATGTCGACTTGATAGAAATTTCTTTAGATGGTTTGGATTGAAATTTTCTTCGTTTTTCTTTACAGCAGGTTCATGTGCTTTGGACGCATGATTAAATTTTTGAAAATCCCTTTGAACATTTTATCAGTTTTCTCAAAATTACTCACACAGAGGGAAATATTGGAATTTCGGAACAGAGACAAAAAGGCAATTTTGTATTGTCAAATTGAAAAATTTCCGTAATGTAGAAAATACAATGGGTTTGGAAACTACATAGCTTTGCTTGGAGTGCGTCTGGACTGGATGGACTCTCTGGACTTGCTGCTACTACTCCTGTTCTAAAGTAAAATTTTATTGTGAGTAGTCGGACAGTCAGTCAGAGTCGAGGAAAGGGGTGACTGAGCGAATAATAGAATTGACGATAGACTTGTCGTTTTGTCCAGAACTGGTCGACTGGTTTTGTGTGCTCACTGAAAATTAAGTTAGAGAATTTTAGCTCACGCAATACAAACAATGAGGGAGCATTTTGTTCGTGGATTGGCTTATAGACCTTTTTCCCCAGGACACTTTTTGTCAACTCAACTCGTCGTCGGCTGTCATGTCGTCATTCCTTACCAAAAAATATAAAGAGACAACATGAAACAAAGTGCAGGTCCAGTCCAATCGTCTACAATCGACGACACTCCAACGAATTCTAACAACATTTCAACCCGACCAAATTCACATTCAAAACATTTACAGTTTCTCTCCTCCACAATCCTTTCAGTTTTGTTTTCTTTTACCCAAAATTACCCAATCGTAATGATCATCCTGGCTGGCATGTTTTTGGTCAAGTGTCCGTCTCGCAAAACAGTTGCAGAACGCGAACGCGAAATATGTACTGCAAAATTTGATTCAATTTCCCAAAATTTTAAGGGGGAAGGGGTCGTTCCTGGGTGAAGGCTGTTGTACTATCTAATTAGCTCAAATTTGAAAGATGTCAATAAAGACAGATGTGCCGTGCCATGCATGCGTGGGTTTAGGGTTCAGTTTGCGTAATTACGAGTGTTAAACCGGTGCTTGGCCACCAAGCGAAAAGGCATTGAATGAGAATTATATAATGTGTCGTAAGTTGTGTAAGGAACGGGAAAATGGGATGATTTAGAATCCGGTGTTTTTGATGAAAGTGTTTTTGAAGAGTGAAAAAGCTGGGTGACTGGTTGGTGGTTTGGGGAAAGTGACGCGTGGCGAAAAGTGGCCTTAGTGTTTTCCCCAAGTTTGACAAGAAGGGCGTTTCATTTCATCATTTCGTTTCAAAGGGACGACTCGATGAGCCACCTAATCGTCTCTTGAATGGAAACACACGCGTCAGCTCTCAAAATAATAAAATGACCCATTTCACAATTTATTGCTTTTGGCTTGAACCTTTTTTTTCTTCTTCTTTCTTCCATGGGCTCACCTCAAAAATTGGACCAAAAAGGACAGCTCAGATCAGATCCGACCCACATGGAGTGCTACAATGCACCTTTTACTTTTACTACAGCACTGCTCCAGCTAGTGCTCCATTTCCCTTCCTAATAAGCCTTCTATTTACATCATATGGCTTCAGATTACTCATTATTACGCTGCTAAATCTCCCCAGCCGAGCCTTGCCTTTGCCTCAACCGTCCAACAATATAATAGTCAGCTTTTCCACACACACGAGAAACACATTACTCTCGTCAACAATGAACGCACGGCCAAAAAGGATTTAACTTGAATCATGAGCCAATTCAGTTTCAGTCCAAGTCCAAGTCCAAATGCAATAAATAAACACACAACATTATTTAACACGTCACTCCTCTCATTTCAACACAGTGCATTTGTGAGCTTGGCTGAATTTAAATCTCAAACTGACTGACTGACTGATGTGAGACTCATTCGGTCTTAATTTCAGAGTTTCACCATGCAGTTCTAGACGATCGCGATCATTAACAATGCTATTAGTTCCACCCACTTATTTGTTTGCAACAAATTTGTTCACGCCAAATATAATTACGTGACTGATCGTAATAATGATTGCGTGATGTCTTAATTAGCCCTAAAATCAAAACTTTAAATATTTCCTTCTAAAACCTCTCTCAGTTTTCATATTCCTTTACATCCTTCAAACTCATCAAACCGAAGAGATCAGACCTAAAAAATCCTCCCCGAAAGGAGTTTTTTCCCTCAAAACTTTTTCGTTTTACTTCTTGATTTCCATATCGCATCTCTGGCGCCTATTTATCACACTTTCACAAATCTCTTTCACTTTCCTCTAGAATGCGATTTGGAAAAGTTCTCCCATTTTTTTTTTACCTGACTGACATTAGCATATAGCAAACAAACAGGCACGCACATGAAAAAAGTGTCCGTGAAGACTCTCGGATTTCCTTTCCTTATAACAATTTATAACTTTTCAATAAGACTCTTTCTCGCGTGTGGCAGTGGCAAGCAGTGGCAAAGCAGGAATCCATACATAAATAATGATTAAATGTTTCTCAGGTTGGAGGGGTTTGGATTTATTGAGGAGGAAGGAAGGAAGACAGAGAATATTTATTCAATCTAATCTCACGAACCCTTGGCTGTTGGCCTGGCTTGGCTTGGCTTGACTCTTCTCTAGCTAGCTCTCTGCCTCTTTCCGAATTTTTGAAAAAGCGGGTGCGGGTAGTAGACGACTAGATTCTTTTACTTCGCCTTTCCTTTGTCATCCTCTAGCCGGTGATTAGGACGTCCGGGAAGAAAGAGTTTTTTTTTGCAAAGTGGAAGTGGATTGTTGAAGTGTGGATAGAATTGGGAGAAAGGTGCGTGCGTGCAAGCATGCATGCATGGTTTAGGTTCAGGAGATGGGCGGAGATGCTGCTGGATGGAAATAGGAAAGTCGTTTTGACAATAATACATAGTTATGAGCGTCGAGATTTGGGTAATTTGTGCAGGTTAGGATTCATGAGTACCCCCTTGAGCGTTTTTATCTGGTGAAGAATAGGAAGTGGCAATAAATTTGCAGATGATCACCTCGAGAGCGGACGGCTCAGTAGGGAGTCGGAAAACCCTCCTATTATACAGAATTTTCACTGGCTCCTAGAAGAATGACTAGAACCCAAAATTCTATCCCATTCCCCATCCTTTCAAACGTTATTTTCTACATTTCTCTTCCTTCAAAACCAAAAACCTAACAATACCCTAGGACCCAATCTACTCTAGAATTATTCCAGCCAAATTTCAACACAGGAATATAAAATGATTCATTTTACTCTCACAAGTTGGATGTTGGACTCGAATTCTATTTTGATCGAAACAATCAAATCCAGCCACTCTCTTGGCCGTCATTCAATCGCTAATTGATCGAGTTAATCAAATTTGGAGAGCAAATTAAAGGAAAATTAAATGGGAAATTTCTATGGAAAGCAAAGGATGCATTGTTTTAGACAAACCTCGTGCGTCTGTGGGAATTGGGAATTCGACACTTTAATCAAAAACATTCTACTGAAAAACAGGTCGAAAATTTTCGTGTTCGTGTATAAAACGATTAGGAATGAAAATTACCAGGTGGCCAGGCATACAGTTTTCCCCTAATTCTGATATTTGTTATGCGTTTCGGAAAATATTATTGAATTGCATTGGTTTGGGACAGAAACCATTAGCGGATAATTTGCTCAGATATGAAATAGGAGAATTATGACGCTATTTCCGCCTCATTTGTTTATTATGAGCAAAATCATGACTTTTGTCCCAATTCCAAACTTAATGTATGTTTTCTCCCCGTAAAATGAATTCTTAAGGCCTTCTGTCGTCTCATTTGTATCGTATCTGCAATCTGCACCGGCAGGCAGAAAAATTAAAGTTGTGCATGCACAAGCACTAAGCACTACATTCGCATTCACCCAATTTTATCGAGTGGAAGTTTTTGTCCAAAAAACTAAAGAACTGCACAACGCAGCGAATGCATTATTCCAATATTTTTCGCTGTTCAATCAAAGTTGAGCTGCAGCAGCGTTAATAGTAAACAATAACCAAACAATAAACGATATTTCCAAATTGATTTCCTTTTTATAGAATGTTTCATCCCGAGAGTTCTTTTTTTTTTGGCGTCAAAGGATCACATTCATGTTGCATTATCAGGATTGGGGAAAAATTAATTCAACCCAACCTTTCCACCGTAGGTACTCGTAACGTAACGTACCAGACTTAATTTCAGCCTTCAGGATAATTTGTCTACTTTGTTTCGGCACTTGCATTTACATTGCATTTTAATTTCTTGGCTCTGCTCAGAATAAACCTGATGTAGAATTGAAACAAATGGTAACATAGTACCACTACTAGTGCAGCGCAGCGTACAACAGCGTTGAGATTGCGATTGCGAACCCAGCAAAAATGTCCATTCATTCATTTGGTCTTGGTCTGAAAAGTCTGAATGACTTTGATTGTTGAGTTTGTATAAATAATTGTTCATGATTTCTCTCTCCGCTTATTCATTAGTGATTCATGGCGAAAGTGAATGAAAGCCAATTGAGAGGATTTAATACATCTTGTCTTGGCTTGGGGCTTATGTAATGAGCAAAGGACACTCACTCTCTACTCGCTCATTCACTGAATTTTGAAGCAGGTGTTATTTATTTAAGGCATTTTCTGAAGGGGACCCTCGGACCCCTTGCATCCGTTGGGACTTTTTCAAAGCAGCCCCTTCCATCCATTCATAGGGATTAATTTGTAGGTTTAATATACACTCACACTTTGGTTGGTGACGGACGAGGGAAGAGGGGTCTGAGCTCAAAGCATTCGTGATAAAAAGCAGTTAATAAAACAAACAACACGCTTTTTGAGTCAAAGAGTTTTCGACTTGTTCAAATTTGTGTGATGTAATGAAAGCGAGATATGGGCGATGATGATAGAAATAAATGCGTCGCTAAATGGTTGACCAGTTTTTTTGACAACATGACAGACATACACATCATGAACATGACTCGGTGATGATGAGGATGATGAGTCCCTGGCTGTGGCTCGGCATAAGGGCCCAGCTTAATTAGACCCTTCAACTTGTTCCCAACTTGTTAAGTACTCATAATACCAATACCAGAAATACTAAAAACATTTTTAGACGCGTGACAACCAAGTATTTGAAACTAACTTGGCCGGTCATTGTTATTGTTGTTCCTAAGATGGTTTAGAGAGTAGAGAAATTTATTTTTCTACTATTTTTTAGCCAAGTGCACTGCAAACTCAAACATTCTTGCACGAAACAAATTGACGACAAGTTGAAGGGCTCCAGGAAGGAATGTGTGTTCAGCTGTGTCCGATGAGTAGATGGGTGATTCTGGTGGTTATTTTCAGCTGTATTGTTACTTTGACCCACAAATGATTACAAAGTCCCGAGGACTTGATTTGACTTCACGACTTGTCTTGCTTGACTGTCTGTTGATTATTGAGAAAAATTTGATGTCCGCGTCTGGAACGGATTCAATTAAATTTAAATTCATAAGCATTGCAAAAAGATTGTTACGTGCGACCAGATCCTCCAAATTAAATTGATCGAGGATATAAATATTTGGAGTTGAGGACAAGAATGGATGGCTGATGCATTCATGATTAGGCTGAGCAGTGCAATTTTGTAATAGGGCACGTGAGAACGACAGATGCTGAGTTGGTTAGGTCGGCTCACCAGTGACTACTAGTTAGTAACTTTAGATTCAGACTTTGACTAGGACCAGGACCAGGACCGTGTTGATCTCCTGCGGTGCATGTCATTAGGCAATTACACAGTCGGTCGGCTCGGGTTTCGGTTTTTGGGTGTTCATGGATGGGTTCGGTGGGATTCACATGAGATTGGAGTTGGTGAAGATTTAATAGTTGATACATTGGAGGAGCCAGAGATCAAATTGAATGACTCCAGGACTAGAATGGCAGAATCAGAAATTGTCCCCAAACTGAAGAGATTACATTAGCATGAGAATAGGATTTCCATCGAAAGGCCGTAAGGAAGGAAGGATGCGGAAACCCATAATGTATTTATCTATTTACATATTACACACACATATGGACCAATCCATTCTGAATTTCATTTGACTTCGACTATCTGTTTTGCAAAGCACTCACGATTCTTCGACGTTTGCATCATCAGAATGTGAGGACTGAAATATTACCGGGTATTTTGATCAGCACCCTACTCTACTACTTACTACCTCTACAATCTCTCTCAGAAGAATTCAGAATTTAGGAAGCGCAAATTAATTATGTAATTCAGCGTGGTGCAATGCAAATTATTGCAGATCACGTAACAATTATGCTCAAACCATACCTTGGCAATTATCGGCAAAGACATTATAATTAAATTCCGGTGGAATTCTAGTAATTGCAGAAGACGACTTCCTGGTTTGGTCTCTACCTCTAAAACAAATAAAAAATGATTTGCTATAAAAGCAAATTTTGTGCAGCAGAAGCTTGCTCTATTTTTGCCAAAATAAATTTTTGGAATATTTTTTTTTAGAAATATACAGCCAAACATGTCAAATCTGAGGAAATATATTCCTCAGATTTAGAATTTCATTTAGATTAATTTAAAATTAGGGTTCTCGATTGCATTATGTAGTCATGGACTGACTTTCACTTCATTTCCTTTCCTTTTTTTCTTCCTTCGTTGAGCTTGTTAATGTTTAGAGTCAGAATGTAATGGAATGGTAGAGAAGTAGAAAAATGCACTTTGAGATAAAAGGGAGTTCATGAGCTCATTGTGTAGAAATTTGTTCCGTTCCATCCCCCTTTTTTTTGGCCAAAGCCAATCCGCATCCCATTCCCATTATTTTACCCGACCAATCTTTTCCTCATGTCTAATAATTACGTACGTCCCTAGGACTTAGACATGGCTCTCTACAAATCAGTCTGGAACAATGCAATTCAATACAATAAAAGAAAGAACCAATTCTTTGAGTATTCTTAGCAAGGAGACCCTCCAGTAATTCCTCTAAACTGCGTGATTATACGCTGATCAATTACACCAGAATTTTTATTGCTCAGAATCCCCTCATTTACAACTAAAAGAGAAGTACTTGAAACTTTTTTCGGCTAGCACTTTGTATTTTAATCTCTTGGCGTTCGATTCTACACCAAAAATGGTGGCTGAATATTTTGGTATTTCAGGCGGATATGAAATTTTACTAAACTTGTATTGTCGCGATTCGAAATTAAGTCTCAATATCTCAGAAAATATTTTATTCGTACTACTCCGACCGTCCCACCCAAGAAAGTTAGTGGAAAGCTCGGTTTTCTCCGTTTATTTGTTTCTTCAATTAAGTACACATTCTATTTATTTGGGCATCGTGTTCCGCGTCTCAAATTCAAGGTACGAGACCAAATCGCTTCTAATTAGTCTAGTAATTGTTGAAAGATTTGAGTTTGACTAAGTTTTACAACACGTTCTGCTCGTATTTAGCAGGTTTCTCAACATTCCCTTAAACAAACTTTGGGAGAGTTTGAGTAGACCAGAGCTTCGTCTCTTATTGAATTAGCGTCGACACAAACATTGCTGTGCAAATGCCAATTGCTTAGCTAAAGATTGACGATAAGATTGAGATCTCTGGAGTCTTGGTGAGCTTGGGTGAAGTTAGAATGAGTGTTTCTCCCGTTCAAATGCATGAGTGACGATGAGTTCTCTGCAATTTGGCCGTTTTCATGTTGAAAGAGCATACATTTCGAAGTCGTGTAGTTGGATATAGCGACAAAGTTAAAAGAGTAATTAGCAGACTCATCTTGTGCAATCTTGTGTCGTTGAGAGGGGAGACTGATTCCAATCAAAAGACTTTTAAAAGCCTAAGCTTACACTAATTGCAACTTTAATCTCTTCCTATCGTCCTATCCTCCTAACATTCTTCCTTCGTCAACACATTCAACCTTCCGATTTATTTACTTAAGTTTAGCATACCAGAATTTTGCATCCTGAGTAGTCTTCTAATTTTTTGTATTTCATCTGTATGCACATCATGGATAAGAACTCAAAAGTCATTGGAAATTATTTGGTTTTGCTAATTTGTGGTTGGGCAATTTAGCCAATTGTAATTATATTAAGTTAGTTTTCTGAACTTGAATTAAACTGGATATCTCATAAGTAGTGAGATTGGTTTTATGCATGAACTCGACTCGCCTCGTTTGGTAGCAGTGAATTATTATTTATTGTCGACTAGAAGAGCAGGGTTTGATTTAATTTAATCGCCTTGCCACATTGACTAAAATTCTAAGCCAAGTCCCCACTGAGGGCTCCAAAAAGAGTTGTTCTTTTCTGCGGAAGGTGAAAGAAGGAAGAACTGGTGCTGGGCATTAATAAAAGTAATTTATTGGAGGTTATTTGTCAACATTCCAGGGGGTCCTTCGGCAGCACTGTTGGGCAAAACAAGACGACCGCGAACCGCGTTCACTTCACAACAGCTGCTCGAATTGGAGAGACAATTTAGACAAAACAAGTATTTGTCTCGACCCAAACGATTCGAAGTCGCCACTTCACTCATGTTGACAGAGACCCAAGTGAGAATCTTTTACTACATATGAATTCCAAATTTTGATACCAATTTAAACTCTTTGAGCTATGAGTTCTCTTGGATAAAATTCATCCAAGCACAGCATCTGAACATTTGTTTCTTTATTTGTTCCCTGCAGGTGAAAATTTGGTTTCAAAATCGTCGAATGAAATGGAAGAGGAGTAAGAAGGCTCAGCAAGAGGCAAGAGTGAAAGACGATAGTGGGACAGATAAGAAATCCTCTTCGATTCGACAAGGAAAGGACTCACCACATTTTGAAAAGGAGTCTGGGGGAAGTTTGGGGAAAAGTTCTTCGAGTTCAAACGGGACGTCAAGCACGACGACGACGACGACAATCAACCGATCCCACCATTTCGGTTCAATTCATGTAACAACGAGTGAGAATCCGATTCATCTCCTCAGCAAAAGAGTTGGAAATCACTCCTTGCACAACAAAGACATTTTCCCCTTCAGTGAAAGTTCCTTTGAGTCGAGTTGGCGGAGCCTCCTTTCCCCAGACGGAAAGATCGCCCTAGAACACAGCCCTGCGGGAACCTATCTCCATCATCCCAGCGTTGTATAGAAATTAAAAAACTTAAAATTTATCCAAAATCAAATAGCTTTACAGTTTACAAGGTAGAATTCTTTAAAAGAGCTTGTAAAAAAAATTGGCATCGTTGAATTTTTATTATTTTTTGAAATCTTTGGAGAAAGCTCAAATTTATTTCTCAATCCTTTTCCCTTCCTTCTGACACGATGGCGTAGGCAGTGAGATATTAATTTTTAGCCAAGGACACTAATTCTAAAATTTGACTTGGTTTATTAGATAATTCAAGTTTGAAAATGAAGAGACGCCTCGAACATGCCTTCTTTTTGACTGCAACGGTTCAAAAATGAATTGTGTCTCATTTTCCATGAATTGAAAACATTATCATTTGTCAGATGTCTACGAGATCGACTCACTCAACTCCCCATGTCACTTTCCCCGTGTTTGTGTCCTAGTGAAATTCCCACTTGACGACTTTCTCCCAGATTTGTGGAAAATCCTCTGTCTCATTTTTCACCTTGTCACATTACTCAAAAAAAACTTTTCTTCTCTTCTTTCTCGTGTTGAAAACCCATGCTCCCTAAACGCCCTTACAAAATTCTTGTTATTTTGACAGGTACGAGAGCATGCATCTCCCACGTAAACTCAAAATGATTTCGACCATCAAAAACTTATGTAGTTAAAGCAAATTACTCCCACACTCCAACTAAATAAGTTTAAATAGGCAAAGAAAACTCTTTAAAGAAAATTTGTTAGTTCTTTCATTTTAACTACAAGTTCAAGCAAAATTAGATGTAATTTTGTGTAAAGGTTGAAGGAGAAACAGCATTGGGCAATGCGATGGAAATTAACATTTTAAAACAATATTGTTAATGGGGAGCTTGGAGACGTAGGAGGAGTCCGACAGAATTATAGTATGAATCAACCATATTGCAGTCAAATGCAGTTGCAAATTATGTACTAAAACCCACGCATACGTATTATATTAATTGTGATTAAAAGCATAATAAAATTTTACTACAGCATCAATTCGTAGTGCGATTTGATTACATTCATTTGAGCAAATGAAATTGCACTTTCACCAAAAACTCATTCATTGAAGTGCTTTTTAATGAGCAACAATTAAATTGTCCAGCCACTTCAAATTAGTAATATTCATTACTTACTACTCACCTCCTGACTTTCTCTTGGCTAAAAATATTTTCGTCTGGTCTGAAAATAAAAACTGAACAGTTGGGTTGGGTTGGGGCTTACGTGTGGGACTTGCTTGCTTTCTATTTGCCCTATACTCTTTTTTTTTTGCTAAAGGCACTCCTCGTAATTCGTATAAACATGAAGGGACACGCGGGCGGCAGAAGGATGATCTGTTTATTTGCCATTAGGATTTATTTCACACCAGACAGATCTGAATAAGTGCCAAATGTTTCAGACTTGTTTGTTGGGTGAATCAAACTTTAAGCTCTGCGTCTGTTGTATTTAGCTTTAGCTTTGCCAAGCTAGGGCGCTGGTCCAGTTGACCTCAATGCATTCTACGTCTTTTCTGTTGGGCAAGTGGCCAAATTTCCTTCATGACATATTTTTTCATTGTTAGAAATTATTTGTAGTTTTGGCATAGAAGGTGTTGGGACCAAATAATTGTATGAGTTCCGGTCGAATGTTTCTCATTTTTTTACTCTAAAACGTGCTTTTATAAGGAGTTCATCAAGTCGAACAGAGTCTATAATCCTTTAATGAATTTGAGCCAAAGCTGAGCTAAGAAAAAAAACAATTTGAGAGAGAAGCTGGAGAGTGTTTCACATTAGAAGCTGATTTATGCGCAATTTGGAGTTGGTTGAAACAAATTGAGTAGTTAAGGGGTAGTCAGACCCAAGGGATATTTCAAATTGAACCAAGATGGTCCTCCAATCAATTCCCAATGAGAATGGAGATATACGTAAGTACGACTTCCAACTCCATCCAACTCCCCGTTTCAATTCACTTCGCTCGCTGTCTTCCTCCTCTCCTCTCTAAACTTTAGCTGTCTGGTTTTGAAAAAAATATTCATGAGGTGACCAAATAGCAAATCTAGTTTGGGTTGGCAAATCTCTAGAGCTAGGCCAAGCCAACCCGAAGGATTCCTCAAGTACACTTTGGAATTGGAGTTGCTCTACTGCAGTGCAATACAAAATGGGTTTGTTGAAATGGAATGCTGAGAAGAGATTCTGCTATCCAAGTCAAGAGAAACGGAGCTGTAAATCGTTGGCGTGAAATTTATGAGTAAACTTTTCTCACAAGTTGTTTGTGAGTAACGAGCCTTGTAGCTGACAATCGAATAGATGGGGGAAAAGGAAGAAGAAAAAAAGAGAATTGGAAAGACAAGAGAGTTAGGAAAACGGAAACCAGAAACAGAGCTGAGCTAAACTTAGAAAACCGTAGGAAGAAGACATGGAGAAAGCAAGAGAAAGTGAGCAGAGAAAATGAGCTTGAGACTCAAAATCCGTCTCAAACTCAAACTAGTACATACACTCTGCATGCATTGCATTACGAATTACCCAAAATAGGACGGAAAGCTTAAACAAGGCAAAAGCAAAAGGCAAAACCAGAATCAAAATCCGCACCAAGAGCCAAACCTAAAATGCAACTCAAGGAACAAATGATTTTTTTCTCTTTCCTCTCTTCCTATTCAATTCAATCCAAACCAAATCTCTCAATAACGTCGTTCTCAAATTCACTCATCTCAAACAAATCCGGGTTTCCTAACTCTCTGAGCAGAATCTTAATTTAAGCCAACGAACCGATCATATATCTTGGAGCAGCAAGGATGTGACTCTAAGAATGATCACGCGCTGCAAATTTCAACCAAAAACTTCATATGGTAAATCCGGGCTTTAGTTTTGAGATACTACTTTTCAAAAATTCCAATTAATTACAAGGAAAAATTAAATCGAACGCTGAAAATTAAAGAAGCTAGGCTTATTGGGGTCTGTTTTGTGGCAAACATGTTGGCCAAATCTTTGCAGAGTCAAGTTAAAATCGTCACATCATACATATGATTAGGTTTTTCTTTTGAAAAGAAGACCAGACCAGACCAAACAAGCCATGAAGAAAAATTGGTCTAGCAAAGTCTAGAAAAATTGTTACTGGACTTTTTTTCTAGTGTGTCTTTTGCTAGATTCTAGATTTGCCGAAGGTTCCATTCCTTAATGCTTTTACTCTCAGACTTTGAGTTGGAACTAATCTTTAAGCTGACGCCAAAGACATTTCTTCTCTTTCTGTCTTTGTTGTAGAAGTTTTCTCTCGTTCAGAGTTCGAAGTTGAGGTAATCTTGTTTCCAAGAGCTTCCCAGATAATACTCATCGGCCATCTCAATCTCATCTCTTCTCTGATCTTTGTCACAATACAATCTCACTAAAAGCTCATGCACTTTTCCTAACACATACTCGTCTCATGTAAATCTCCTTTTTCTCCGTTTCCAAATCACACGCTAACTCTTACTAACATATCCATTTATTCATGAGCCGCCCAAGAAGAAAGAACCATCGACTGTAATTCCATACTCTGAAAGACTAAGAGTTCAGATTTAGTTTGCCTGGTTAACCACACGAGCCTTGAACAATTTGATGACTGCCTAGGCGAATACTAAATTGCAAAGAAAAACGAGAAAAATTTAGATTCTGCTGCTTTTATCCCAATTTTTTACGACAAAGGAATCGAAAGGAAGAAAATATTCGACTCAAGCGAACTGCAAATATTAATTTTGAGGAAAGTCGGACTGCTTAGATTACAATAGAACGTTAATTTCAATCTAAATTTTTTTCTTGGAGTCTACTTTTGATCTAAATTAAATTTTGATGTGGTTCAATTTGGTAGTCATTGTTCAATCTGTAAATCTCAATAGTCAATAAGGCGAAATAAAAAGAAGTGCTTCAAAAATAAAGCAGCTCTCTCCCTTATACTTTGTGTGATCCATTCGTTGGAAGGAGAACGTCCCGAAGAATGCAATCTTACTTAACCCTCGTGATTTTCGTTTTCTTCCAAAGTTCAATTTTGTTGAGTTCTATTCCTCCATTCCAATCCAATTAGGAGAGCTGCTTGAACGTTGTAATAATGTTAAACCTAATGCTAATGGTAACCTCGGAGTCGATTGGACTCCAAAAAAAAATGAGAATAATCGAGCGTTTAGCTTGATTTCCGAATTCAGAAGCTCTTTCCATTTTCTTCTCGTTTCGACTTTCACATTTTGTTCATGAATGAATGAATGAGGGAACGAAACGAAAGACTTCTGACTGACTGTGTTTCTTTTTCTTTCACTCTACTTCCTGATTTCACTTCTATTCTTCTAGTTACTTTCTTCCCTCACAAAATCCGTCAGCCGGATAACTACGTATGTTATGTATGTAGCTGAGGGCAATTCATGCTCTATTTCTATTCTTAATCATCGATTGGATATATCCAAAATCCAACTTTCGTCTAATTCCAATAAATCAAAACTTGGAAACTTGTTGTCGATAAATTGGAATTTGCAAATTATTCAGCTTGCTACACATACAACGTGACGCCTAAAATTTAGCAAACAAAACTTTGCTTATAAATATTTCACATGTCCGAGCGAGAAATGCTGTTTTCGCATTGAAAGAAAGCTTTTTTACAGATTGGATTACATGACGTGGATAAGAAGAAAAGTTCAACCCCCGCCCCTTCCCCGAAAAGAGTTAAAGAAGAACAAACTAATGAGAGCTTAGATGACAGAATGCCTCATAAATTACTCAAAAGTAGATAAGTAGAAGAGATACAAGATACAAGCGAAAGTCAGGCCAGGCGCGCTATCTAATAACATTTCTGCTCCGTTAGTCTGGATATGGGAAACCAAGTTTTTTTGTGTGTGATTTCTGTAAGGATGAAAGTTGTTCCGGTTAAAGAGATTGGTTCAATTTGAGTGGAGCCGGGAGTAGGAGGAGGAGACTTACTTGACTCTAGAGTTCTGGAGAAGTACTCGGATCCGGGTATTTCTGACTGGCTCCCGGTTTCAGTACTTTGAGTTGATATGTACATAGAAAACAAAGACTCCCCTGTCACCCATTTATCTCCAGTGGATGGCTACACTTTTAATTAACGCTAAATCGTTTCATCGCTCCCTGGACATTACTTTGATCTGAGCCTAATTAAGTGTGGACGGGAAACTTTAATCTGGTGCTAATTCTACTCGTTTGGACGCAATCCACTTCCCTCTTCTCACAAGATCCACTCGACTCTACAAAATACCCGGTCTAGTCTGCCCGTCCTACCAGTCCTTCACGCTAATAATACCCGGGTTTTTACTTTTAGCTCTCAACCTCCTTTTTCCACTCTAACGAGGGAAGCTCGCGATCTGCTCACAATGCAACGCCCACATAAGGCATTTTTATCTACGTTATTTTGAGAACGACACCACTGTCAAATTCAAGACTCGTCTGTCCGATTAATAATTTTTTGGTCCACAAAACATTAAGCTGGGCTTCGAAAATTCAACAGGTGTGTTCTAGTGAAAAATTCTTGTGGGTTGAATCGCATTCTAAAGTTGAGTTTGTCTATAATTTCGAGCTTTATGAAACGACAGTTCCTCTGCTTCCTCCAAATCAAATCCGCAATGCCACTGATTTACTTATACATTGCCCAAATTTTATGCTATTGTCCAGAAATGAATTTTCGAAAGTTGGTTATTTAAAAGCAATAATTATAGAGGCCCCATCAGGCATTGAGGTCGGAATTGAAATACTCAAAATAAGTTTGAGACCTGTGAAAATTAACTTTACAGGAGGACCCTCTGCCCTGCCGTTTTGAATTTTCAAAGTCAGCCTTTTTTGTGGACCAGAAATTAAACTTGAACATGCAAGGTTTTACTTGCTCTTACTACTATGGACGCACATACTTTTTTCTAACAATGTAGAAAAAAATCTGTCATTCCTTCCTGTCTGTTCTGGACAGATCACGACTCAAACTCAAGAGAGCTTCCCTTGTCCGACTTTCCTTTCCTACTCCCATCTTCCACTTTAGTTGAGTGGAGTACTTTCTCCCTATTTTTTTTGTAACCCAGAAAATCACCTACTAATTCATCTTCTAACTACAGCCGAGACTGTCATTAATGGCGGAGAAGGGGCTTGGAGCTTCACTCTCTCTCCTTTTTTATGACCTGACAATTCTACTCGGAATTTACAGCCACTTCACCAATGCTACTCCTCTGAGCTAATTTTTTTTTTTACAAAATAGGATTCTGTCTGATGCTGTGTAATGAAATGCAAAGATTCTTTCGTTATTCGTTTCGTCTTTCGAAATTAGGATGTACATATATTTGGAAGCACTCTGCAGCTAGTTTGAAACTTTTCACATGACAATATCCATATGTAATTATGATATTTTTGCACTTTTACATTTGATATTTTTTCTACTTTCGTGCAAATTCAGCATTGTTGTGCTCATTAAGAAAGTTCAAAATGAAAAAACTACCTGAATAATTACTATAATTACATCCTTTTGTCAAATGCTATTGCTAGTGCAGTCTGCCTGCAGAACCAGAGTAAAGTGACAATTTCAAGATTGCTCGAGATCATATGAAAAATTAATACGGTATTTAATTTTATTTTTCACACAAATTTCAAAATTATCCGAACATGGTGAAGCAGAAATAATGAATAGCGCCTAGTCTCCTAGTTATTTATTTGTATTTTTTCACCCGATCAGACATTCAATTTTATGTGTTAGAAGGAAAATTTCATCCACATGACACAGAATTTCATTTGCAGCTTATTCACTGGAATTTTTTTTTGCCGGATTATTGCATTCGTACTTGCTAATATGAATATTTGTGGAACCTGATTACTTATTAAAGTTTAGACTAAAATTTGGTTGACCTTTTTGATTACAATTATCAGTAAAATAAAAACAGAAAGACACAGCACAGGCTACTCTTCATGACTCGCTATTGTTTTAAAGTTGTACTTCCCTAATGTCGTGTTGTAGAAAATTGTTGCATTACTTTATCGATGTCTATGGTTAGTTTATTAAATCAGCTTAAGAGCTAAGCCATGGATGTTTCAGGCAATCAGATGCGGTAGCTCTCTTCGTAGGATCGAAAGTCAACATAGGCACGAGGAAGTCTGAAAACTCCCGTGCCTCCGTGGTACTCCACTCGTACTTTTCAAATAAAACGTCTACCAACCGCCACGGTTTTAGTTTTGATATATGACGGAGTTCCCCTAAAAGCAAAAAAATTCTAATTAGCCAGGCCAGAAAAATACATCTAGCGGAAGTGCAAGGGTTTTAGCTAATGTATGAATTTCATTACCTTTCCTGTTGAAAAAATCACGGGAATATTTGCCAGAAAAGGCAACGTGACGAGGTATACTACCCAACAGTTCAATAACATGGGCTAGGTGATCCTCATCTCGTGAGTAGTCATCGCCAGTATGCGGCTCAAACAAATAGTCACCAGTCGCCAATTCGAATGCCTGGAAAATTTGTTGCATGTATATATGTAATTACCATTTACATATAAAACTGTTCAGAGGGGTATATAATATAATTAAAATACCATGCAAGCGGTGCTCCAAATATCAGCAGGGGCTCCGTATCCTGCACCCAGCAACACCTCAAGGCATCGGTATTGTCTTGTCTGAATATCTTCCGTGAAATGATGGTCCTGCACAGAAACATTTGTTTGTCAATCAAGGAAAGTTTGTTAAATAAAATTCACAAAAATTTGCGTTTACTTACAATCCAACAAGCATTTCCCAAATCTGCTATTTTGATACTGATATCACAAACGTCTTTGACTGGGTCTAAGACTTCTAGAGGTTTCTGTTCCGGACAGGAAGTGGTCCGACGCATCTGGGAACTTGAAGCTTCTAAATTGTAAAAATTGAACGTACCATAATGACCATAGTAATGTTCACAAAAAACTAGAGCAATTGGACTACTAGCTAAATCAATGCAACCGTTACGACCGCGATAAATAAAAAGAAAAAACGAAGTAGTTGTACCGCTCAAACTTTGGAGATCGCCTTACACATTTTCGCAAAACGTAACAAAAAATAAGGTATACCTGTTTGAATGGTTCCATTAAAAAGCAGATCAGTGTTTGCACAGTCCTCTCCACCAATTTCTTTTAGACGAGGACAACTCCAACTTGACATATTGTGCTCATTTGAAGGTTCCGCAGAATTGTGATCTCCACCAGCCTCTTCATCAGACTCTGGTCCGCTGTACGGCTCCGTTTGTGACCCAACGGGAACACCTGACTTCTCACCTGATACAATAATACAAATTATGTTTCCAATGCACTCAAAATATTATGAGTTTATTAAATGTTGAGTTGGTGTTACTTTGTGTGCACATTCCGTCTTGGTTTTCAGATTTTGAAGAACATTCGCTTGGTGCGGGTGGAGAACCAACTGATTCTTTTTCGTCCACCTCTCTCAACTGGTTCATTTGCTGTTCTAATAACTCTGCTTGCTTTTTCATTTTCTTTTTTAACTTCTTTTTTTTGCTCTTAGACATCTTCTGGGAAGCTGTACTACTCGTCTGGAATTCCTTTGGAGCGGTACTAACTGTAAATGTCAATTAAAAAAACCAATTACACAAATCACAGGTTAGGATATATCTAGCTTGACAATATTATTTATTAACTTACTTGCAGATCCAGGAAGTTTTACACCCATCTTTTGCCAATTTGTGGCCTCCTTAGCTAAGTTGCGCACGTGTGCTTCATCTACACATAGAAGTATATTTTCCGGTTTTATATCCGTATGGATAATGCGGCACTTGGTATGCAAATAGTCTAACGCTTCCAACACCTGAAACATATCGAATTAGCCCATTAAAAGATGGATCCTCACCGGGGAAACCACTAAGGTGATTTTGATTTTGCACAGGCCAGTTTAACATCAAAGTTTTCGCTTACTTGTCTCATTATATTTTTAACATTTTGAATTGGAATTCCTTGGTAATTCGATCGAATTATTAACTTCAATAAATTATTGCCTAGAACCTCGAACACCATGCAGACATGGGTGCCGTTTACTCCGGTTATCTTAAAATCATCCAGTAATTGTACGGTTTTCTCGCGGTTTGGATCCGCTTGATCAGTCTCTCGTACCTGATCAATTCATGTTCAAAAAATATTATCACTCCTGTGGGATAATTAATAAATTCCATTTGCAGCATTAGTGGCTTACGCATTTTAATAACTTTATTTCGTCGAGAGCTGTGTCTGTGTAATGAGGAGCGCTTTTGACAACTTTCAAAGCAACGTAACGCTTCCCACTGCAAATAAAACGTAGAATTAGTCACCAAATGAATACATGAAGACCTGGTGGTGGAGAATAACAAAGAGACGCGATTTCTTCAAACTCGATGGAAAATCGGATTCCATTTTCAGGATTTTTGGGTAGCCTTTGGCCCTTTGTGAATTTAAAATAATTGATTGAAATCCCGCTACGTATTTCAATATTAGTACTCGAACTAATTCAAGGGCCAGCCTAGCTTAAGTACTGATTTGATTTAAAGAGGACTACCTAAAGTGGGCAACTACGATAAAACGTGAATGAGACCGAAAAACGAGAACGATGATCGGAAAGTCTCATCTCTACAACATACGATAAAAATTGTTTTGGTGAACCATTTTCAGGAAAATCGTATCATATTTAGCATTTCATTAGCATTTGATTGTATTCTCTCTCAATACCCCGATTTTTAAGCCAGATTTTAAAATATTAATTAATTTTAAATAAAGAAAATTTAGTTAAAGTGGAGAATGTGTACGGTACTGCAGAGAGTAACTGTTGAAATGATTTAAGCCGTGCTACCTACCTCAAATCCCAACAGAGCCAAACTGTAGAGAAGTGCCCCCAACCCAATTTCCGAACCACATGGTAACGTCCGTTGAATAGATCGCCGATTTTGACTGGATGATAACCACCTGAGACAATAATTTTGAGAGTAATTAGTGTTCACCTTGAGATGATATGAACTACAACCTGTCCAAACTCACCTTTACAGTAGTCACGTGGATCTTCTTGTTCATCATCGTCTGACCCAAGAATTTCTTCATCTTCTGAAGACCCCTCACTCGTGACGGAAGAAGTTCTAGGATCAGACCTACCCAATTAAACCCCAATTTCGACCGTTCTACAATTTTACTTGACAACAATGACTAGTAATATACATTAGAAAAGCAAGTAAAAGACAAAACTAAAAACATGAAGGTCATGCACATTAAAAAGCTAAGGGTTGAATGCGAATATGAATCAAAATTGTAAAAATTTGGAAAAAGTACCAAGCAAAGTAAAGCAAGCAACTCTTTGGCCATCAAAATAACAACTTCCCGATAATTTTACCTAATACATATCCCTATTAGGAACCACCGTTCCAGCGTCCTTTGTCGGTCGGGGTCACGGTCACCCAAATTTACCGTAGGCGAAACTGATTTATTTTCACGTGGCAATGCTACTGCCCCTCTCTGCGTACTCCGCAACTTTGGTCTAGCCTTACTCCTGAGGACAATTGACTTTTTCGATTTAGCAGAATCCGAAACTTCAACAGTATTACCGTTGGGTTCGACCTGCTTCTGCCCTAGCACTTTACCCCTGCGTGACCTGCCCATTTTCTACTTTCCTATCTATGATGCTCTAACCAATTCAAATCAAATCTTACTCAAAAATACTGACACTAGTAGCAAAGGGACTTGAACGACGACCTGACCTGAATTTTGACCTAGTGAGCAGTGACCTCGGTTAAAAATAGAATCAAAAAATCAAACAACTAAACGAAAATTTAAACTCTAACTCTCTACAAACAGCCAGCAAGTACAGGGATCGAAACGTGGCGTGGTGTGGGTGGGGCTGTGGGGTGGGCCATGAGGGATGGCCAGATTTGAAAAATGTCAAGATCAAGTCAGCAGAGATTAGGCCTGCTGCTTGCAACGCAAGTGATGCAATATAGATTATAGATTGCTCAATCCACAGCTCGGCTCAGCCCCCTCG
>JAQGCM010000270.1:0-29596 GCA_034699705.1 Hymenaphorura dentifera | reverse complement strand
TAGATGGATGGTTGCTAAGTAATAATTCTGGCACATATCTGTACACGTTTGAGTGTCTGGTTTAGGCCAGACGAGATCTTGTCATTCCCTCTACGATAAAAGTTTAGACCCTAAACTATAAACCATCAAAACTAACAATAAATTCTTCTGGTAGAGCATTAGATCCACCTAATTGTTCCGATTGAGCAATTTCAATCAAAGTTTTAATTAAACTGCTGATGGGTTCACTTCATCGGGTTTCCATTGATTTATTCATGAATTGCTTAGAAATGACAAAATCGGAACAAATTATTTGACTAGTCTCTGTCTCAGCCAGTAACATATATTTCGTAGGGTTTATTGTGTTTGGAATGTGTCGGAAAATAAGGGAAAAGTATTTCAATTCATGAAAGGAATTTGCGATGTTTTTGACTAAATTGACTAATGTGATTTGAGTATTTATTTGTATGATGAAGCCAGTTGTAGTAGGTGAGTGTATTCATGGTTGCGTGCGCTGTTTTATAGTGAAGAATTTGTCTATTTAAACCTCAAAAGTACAAAATAAAAATGATAGATTTAGAGATTGTGAAGGTAGAAGAGGAGCGCTTCTCACAAGAGTGAGGTACACTTGGATTGGATAGCCTACCTGATGATAATTATCTAAGATTTAGTCAAGCTAGCTGTGGTTCGCCTAAACTAAAGCCGTGAGCGTTCAACTAATACGCAAGGCTTTTAAAATTAAGAAATCTTAGGGCTACACTTAATTACTCTCAATCACGAATGAGTTTGAAAAGTCTTTGTTAGCGGATAATTATGAAATGTATCCTATCAAGTGTTCCGACAAAATGTTATCTAATTTTTTTAAAATCTACATTTCGTTGCATCTCACTCGTGGCCAAAGAAACAATTTTGAATGAATGAAATAGTGAATCTTCAATGCACGAACATGGCCAAGAATGTGTGGGATGGGAATGACTACATGGTTCACTTAATTCACCATCTTTGTTCAAGTGTCATTTAAACCAATTCAAAGTACAATTAGATTCCTCTGGTGACACACTGCGTTATATCGTAAAGATATTATTCTCTATTATATAAACTACTATTTGGAGAGTATTTCGCCCAAGAGTTGAGTAAGCATGGGCTCCAATGACTTAGAAATTGTATTGTATTGCGTAAGAGTAATTTCCTTATTTAGACCCGACTAAACATAAAAGTAAATTGAATTTTAAAAAAATGCAATATTTGTATCGTGATTTAGCTTAGTTTAAATTTATGTTTTGAATTGAAGTGATTGTGAAATGTTGGTTTAAGTTTAACTAAAAAAGCAGAAAATACGACGACTGGAACAAAGTGTTATGATATAGTTAGGCCCGGCTTTACTTGGGGAAGAAAAGAAAAAAAAGATATGTGATGATAGAGCCCTCATTTTCATTGAAGTTCGTACTGCAAATTTGTTTTGAAAGTACTTGTCTCGATGTTAATATGATTTGACGAATGTGTTCGATTGTCGACACATGTTTTGTTCGTGTCACCTTCGGGCTCGGTCTGGGTGCATTCGTTTATTTTTATGAGATTGTTGTCTCCCTGAAAGACGAATTTTTAGACAAGGGGCTTTGGATAGCTCCGAGTTTTTAAGTTAAATGAGAGTGTCGATTCCTCCTGGCAATCGAAAATGGAAAGGTCTCTAGGTCTTATAGATTAGATTCCCAACTCGAAAATCCACAGCGCATAAATTCCTCCAGAGACCTTTGCAGTTTTCATCCCAAGTATTATAGAATTTACCCTAAGTTATATCGTCAGTGTGTACTGATTACAAAAAAAAAAGCGCTATTCTGAAAAGGAAATGAAAAAAAAATGTCTTTCACTCGTAAGTAGTAGCTAAGAACGGTGAGTAAGGTTTGTGTACATTATTTAAAAAAAAATGACAACCTTCCATGCAATTAGGCAATAGAGAACTTTCTTTCTCATGCCTAAACCAGGCTTTGAAAATTTTGTGTCAACTACAATACAGGAATGGATCAGTGAAATATTTGAATCTACTTGCCAGATTTTTATTTGTAAATCGAACTGCAAAAATCAATTGTTCAGGAAGTAGACACCCTCACATTGTCTACTTACGTTTATGCCATTGGAAGGGAAATCTTTCAATATTTCTGTGCTGGAGTAACTCAACTTCATAGCGTTGGAACCAACTTTGATTTTTAGATTACAATATTTTAAATTGAACTTAGCTACCGGAAGTCGTACCGTACCGTATGCAATCGTATTAAATATGGATGTATTTATTTTAAAAAATTGTTTGAAAGAGTTTTTTTTAAATGAACGCACTCGCCTATTGTAGTTGACCAAAGTTTGAGTTAGTCTACTAGTGGTGTGGTCAATACGCAAGATAATTCTCAATGTAAGCCTTACCGGTTTACTGACACATTTCCTAGAAAGAGCTTGGTCAAAGTTAGAGAGTTGAAATGCTTCGTCAAGAACTGGGTTTTCTGGAAAGGTATACTTGTAAACAATGTATTTGCAAATCGAAGGATGGTTTTTTCAAATTCCGTTGGATGGACTGATTTAATACTGGAAATTTTTGTTAGATCTATTGGTTTTTCGAAAAAGTTAAGTTTGCCTGAACTTAATGCATTAATAAATATTTAATCCAGAGCTCCAATTTTCTAGCTGTTCGTACCATAGTACCATCAGGTCAATTGACTGTGTTTTTAAAATTATTCACACCAAAAGAGGTGGTTGAATGCATTATGAGGCTGATCCAATTAGTGGATTTAAGATTAGGCATGAAAGGAGTATAAATATTCCAATAGTAACACAAACGAAACGAAAGAAATCTAGTGTTGTGATTATGGTCGAATCCGTGCCCGAGAGTTAGTATTTCGAAATCTCGTTTATTTTCAATTGCAATGGGAGCGGAGGATTGTTGGGATTTATCATGTGAGGCAAGGAGCAAATGCGAATGTCGTTTCCAAATAACAACATTCAATTGTCATGAATTGAATCCATTAGTCGTGACTTCCACGTTGGAACGCTTGTTTTTTTAATGCTAAGTGATATAGAAGTTTTTTGTTACCATTTAAATTTCATTAGGTTTGTGACTATTTAAGGACGAAAGTTGATATGTGCACTTTACAAATTCGATAGTAGAGTAAAATCCGGATTAAAATGTTGGATTATGTAAATATTTCGTCAGCATAATTTATGACGACTCCACACTCCACGATGTAATTATGTTTCGTTTGTTATTGGAGTTGGACTTTGAGTGCCGCTCACTCGAGTCTTATCTCCTTGTGTTTTGTTTTGTTTGAGTATTTCAAATATTTCGAGTAGAGTTGAAATACTACGCAGTGTGTTTTGGTTGTTAAATGACACATATTTCACAACAGATTTTATCACATTGACTTCACATGTCATGTCAATTGTAGCGTGAAATAATTTAATTATCTTGGCTTCATTGTTTCAATTTGGCTAATTAGTACGTGTAAAGAAAAAGATGCAATAACTCTGCTTTTGTACAAAAAAAATTGCGGCGTCTGTAAATATTTTATCCAAAAATTATCCAACTTACTATCTTCAGAATTTGTTCTAAATTATCCAAATCGAATATGCAAGATTGGGGAAATTTTTGTGATAACTAAACTCAAGTCATGACTAACTTTTTAGCTAGACGAAACTTTGCAAATTAATACTTCAGTTCTGGAAAATACAAAGTTTGTAGAGTGCAAGTGGAGGGACTACAAATTACATGATCATATCCACCCACCTTCTCAATTCCACAGGAAGTGAAGAAGTGTGTTGAGATGAGATATGTGTCCCGTGCAAACATAAATTAATCAGGAGTAGGGACCTAAATCAATTAATAGTTGACCAATAACAATCCTCTTAGACTTGAAATATAATCTTGTAACTGTGAGACACTCTCAACTCGGTTCATTGTTTAAATCTCAATAGGGCAAGAAATGAATTGTGTCAGCGAGTGATTTGATTGATGAACTTATTGTTATACGGAGAGTTTTTGTTGTCATTTGCACAACTATTGCTTGACTAAGTTATTCGAATCATGTTAAAAAATATGTTTGAGTAGATTTTAGGCTATGTAGTTTTTAGAGAGTGTGTATTTAAATTTATGTCTTTGTCTGAATGACGAAACAAAAGAAGAAAAAAAGAATATCCAACAATAAACATTTCCGTTTGAACGGAGTTCATCTGTTCACCGCTCTTACAATTTATTTCTCCAAATCTTGCACAATTTTGCAAGGAAATATTCGCAATGTCGACGAAAAATTGTCCGTCCTGATTTAGTAGCTAAAAGTTCAAACCCATTTTTGGATTTGGATTCCTTCATATTATTTTTGATGAACAAAATCTTTGCGTTTAAACGCACAGATTTGTTTACTAAAATTTTATAACCCACAATCTCATGATGCTTTTGATTTGGTTAGGTTTAGAAGAAAAAATTGGCTCAACTTTCTAAAATTAAATGTCGCGTCGTTTTTGTTGGAGGATTGCGTGCACATTTCGTCTTCCTGTCCTTCAAAACCCATAGCAGGCAGGGATTTCCACCTCAATCCGCACTACTAATTATACAAATAATGAATACACGTTTGAGTTTTGGAAGGGGACTTTGACAATAAATAGGGGATGACATGAGATTTAGAGAAAATCTATTCATTCAATGGAAATTCATGGTTAAAATTGCGTGCACTTGTCAGTATAATCCAATGTGATAAGTTCATTGTCCTTACCAAATGTGGCGGTCATTTTTATTCTCGATCAACTACTATTTAAAGTTAATTCTAGGTCTGCTCCCTTACAGAGAAGTAAAGTATCCAGTGCTTCATAAAATGCTACTTCACTAAAGAAAAACTAAATACTCAAATATTGTTAGGTTTTACAAGTTCGATTTCACAAAATAATTCAGCACCATCAAAAGCCATACGAACGCAAATTTCTTTAAAACAATTTCGACTTTCTCCCTTCAATCTTGACACGCATCTTTCTTGTCTTTGGAGAAATAATCCTCACACTTGGCCTTAAATATGGTGAGAGGAGCAAAATTTAAAGCCTTTGTGACGAGGTGAGGGAAACTCATATCATGTGTAAGTTGTAAAAAAGGAAGTGACGTTTGAGAAGGGGTTAAGGATTGGAATGACCGGAAGGGGATCAGTAAGGCGTGTCGGGAGCCCAAAATACTCATTCAAGTCCTCAGAGTGAGACAGCCGGACGGATGTTCAGAATTCTAGTATTTGATATAAATTTCTCCTACACAACACATGATTCTATGAATAAAATGGACTAGCCTTGCTCACACAGTCACTCACGTACTAGATGAAGATGAGTGAGTGACCAAAACCAAAGGGGTTCAAAGATAGACTGACTCAAATGCATTCGTCGTGTCCGTCATCCATCCCTCATATTGAGGAAGTGAGATGAGTGAATTGGAAATTAGAATTGAGTTAGGACTTCTGGTAGGTGAGCGTGGATTGAACATGGAACTCCCTCAACCTTTGAATCCAAATGAATCTGACTGAATTGAGCTCAAAAAGTGTAGCTTTGCTCGACTCAGAGGCATGACTTTGTGTTACATTGTTTTTCTCTCTTCATCCTTTTCCAGTCTATTCAAATATTGTCACACAAAAGCCACGAATCAACTTAATGCTAGCTCTTGGTTAACATTGTTTCATTAAAATCATGGAAGCGTCCTGCTCTTTTTTTTTTGTACAATACGCCCTGGATTCACATTCATTCATGGCTGCACGCAGACGTGTCTAACGTGGCAGGGTGGATACTTCGGAACACACGTCCGCTTAACTTTCAACAGGTTCAACCAAAAATTGTCTCCAATTGATCCGATGTCCATTTAAATTGAGTGAACAGGTGCATGTCCTCAATAGCTACACAGGTTACCCCTCTCTCCCCTGCTCAAGTGGGGTGTGGAATGAAAACCAAAGTTCATCAAGATGTATAAAAATAGAGGAATCGACTTTGACCAGTAAAATTCTATATCCGTAGACCAGTTTTGGCTGGTGCTGGCTGCTATGCTGGGATCGAGGTGGATACGGTGATTTTAGTTTTGGCTAGAGAAATTTAAAGGGGAAATTGTACCTAACTCTCTAAAGTGACTGAAAGGGACACAGGTGAAGCGACCAAAGTTATATTGAGCTGCGGAATGAATTGTTCGTGCTCGAAAGTCTTTTCACTTTAAATGCCACCTCTCATCATCCAACTGAGTTCATTTTAATTTTGAGTGAGACTGTGAAATCTGAGCTCTATCGCTCACTGATTAAATTTCAAGCCCGAGAGTTGATTAGTCTTCTTCTCTCTCTCTCTCTACGTTCAGTTGACTTGGTTCGTGAGTTTTGGAAGAGAGAGCTGGCCGGGGTTTGAAGAAGTTTGTCTTCTCATCCGCTTTCTCCACTTGTACAAAAAGGTTTGTGGTGCTGTCTCAGTTTTCTTCCAGCGGGTAGTAGTTTTGAAGGGCTGAAATGAAGTGTAGCCCAGCTTTTCCCAGGTCCAGGATATGAAGAAGAGTCAAGTCAAATACTAACTAAGGTGAGGTGAATCCTTGTCTTTTTCCATCCCAGCAACCTTTCTCCCTACTTTCTTTCTTTCTTCTGAGAAAGCCTTACGGTGGAGTGTTAGGTCCATAAGTCGCGGTCCATGCAGCCAGAAGCTCTGATCCAGGTATCAGAAAAATTCTTCTCCAGGAGATTATGAATCCATCTTTTTTTCTTGGTCGAGAGCTTCTCAAAAAAATGAGAGAAAAGCCCTCCTGTCTCCAAGAGACCCAACACAGCCAACTGCCTGTGGAGCTCAAAAAGTTACAATCTCTTGGGAAATTTCCTTTGCGTCATCACACACAAACAGGCCGAGCAAGAGATATTACAATACACTCTTCCACTCTTCTCTCTCCTCAGTCAAGTGAGATTGACCGTGATGGTCCGCGACGGCCCTTCGTCTCTTCTGTCCCACCCGACCACGGATATCACAAAAAAACAATGAATTAGACTTTCACTGTTGGAACTCTTCGTTTCACTTCTGTCCATCCAGCCACTTTTAATTCAACATTTGATATGTTGTTTGGACAGAACCTTCAAAATCATTCACCGGACCAAAACACACAGCACTAATGCCAAGGATTCCAAATTAGTCATCCCCACGAGGGTTTTCAAAAATTCTGAGTGATAGCGATTGCTTGAAATCTTTTGTATAGAAGATTTCGTGTCTTGTATTTGTAGTCTTCTGCATTCATCCTGGCATTTTCTAGTCAAATTTGTATCCAATTAAGTTTTTGGCTAACTATTTTTAAGCAAAGCACATTTTCACGAGTTTGCAGATAGCTTAATTTGGACTATTTTTCAACAAATCTAGAGTGGTTTTTACGAAGTAAAAAAGTAAGTTTTCGTCCATATGAAAACCATGCCCAGAAGGCTTTCTGGGCATTGGATTCTACGAATAAATGCTTGTTAAGTTTTTGAGCACTCTTTTATTGTAGAGCTATTTTTGTTTTAGTTGATAAACTGTAGTGCCACAAGTTATGAAACCTGGCCAAGCAAAGCGTTCGCATGCATTTGGCTATTTTAGTTTCTTGCACCAATCCAATTTTGCAATTCTAGGGTGAAAGTGGTGGGCGGCGCATTCCTTGATGGATTCTGAATCTGAATATTCCTTCTGGACTAACGTATTGATCTATTTGAAGGAAATTAGATTGGACAAATTCCCTTGCATTGAAGTAGATAAACCCAAAACTAAGCCAAAACTAATTCTGTTTCAAACATGCATCCTGCAAGTAATTTTAAATTCTTTGAATCAAAGAGATGTTCTCTCCGCTCCGCCCTTCTATTCCATCCAACATCCAGCATGTATGTGGACAGAAGCTCTACTCCAGAGACTCCAGACTACCCTCAAATGCAATTGCATATCAAAAACTTTGTGTTGTCTCCTGGAGTAAAATTCACCTGCCTTTCCAAGCCTTTAGTTTACGTCGTCTCTGACATTTTAACCCCACTGCTGAACTAGTGAATTTTTGCCTTGTCTTCCTTATTCCTTTACAGTTCAAGTGGTTTCGTGTTCCTCGAGGCTTCCAACTAACAACTCCTTCCTTCCATTTCCTGCCTCTTTGGTTGGAACTTGGAACCTCCAAATTTAGAGACTCTAACTAACTTTACTTACTTACACATGGAATCTACGTGCTTGCTTCTCTCTCTCTCTACTGTGTCTACTACCTACGTTGTATCAAATACATAGTTATGCCGTCTGACTGAGTCCTCCTCAAACTGTAGACGTTCCTCTTCGGCAAAAACTCATTATATTTTTTGTTAGAAATTGAGTGCAGGGTAGTATGGACTCGTCTCTTGGTTGTTGAGAAGCACCTTCGTCGGTGAAGTGATGAGATTGATTGCGATCCCAGAGATGAGATGACGACTTTTTTTTCGATTTCCCGCCTAGTGAGAAAACTGAGTCAACTTTCTCTTAACTCTCGTCTCCGTCCTCTCATTCCATAAAACCTGTTATTATCTCTTAATGCATGAAATGGATTTACAATTTAGTCTTCTACCCTCATTTGAATTCATGGCGAGGATTTCAAGTCCTCTACTCTCAACTTTTAATCAACTAAGAAAATATTTTGCTCACACCACTAGCACAGCCGGGCGGGGAAAGACTTTCTTTCATTTCCTTATACTCCTCAAGTCTTTTTTAACCCAAAGTTCCAGAGAAAAAGAAATGGGAAAGAAGGAAGAAACGACTTGTTGCTAGTAATGAAAGTTTCAAAAGACTTGTGAGTGTATCACTCAAGTCACCTTCCTCATGTATTTGCATTTTCTTGGCTCAACTCGTATGTCCTCTGCTGTGCTTACTTATTATGTCATGTCTGCATGTCAAATCTCTCGAGCAGAATATCCAGAGAGCTTCGAGAGTCCTTGTCCGCATCCTACACTTTGGCAAAAGGCGTTTCTTAATGGGCTCTGGATGGGTCCTCTGAACCAACAAATAAAGTTGGATGTGTTGCTTTCAGTACATTGGAGCAAGCATATTCTAAGCCATCGCCTTGCTTTCACCCAACGGCAGGGTAGTTCGGGTTTAGACATCTTTAGCAAATCCAAGGAGAGAAGATTTGTAAATCCTTTTTCTATGTACGTGCGATTTGAGTATGGAATTAAGGAAGTTGGCAAGGAGGGTGGGTAAGTAGCTTTATGCTAACCACACATTGAGTCAACAAAAGGAAGTGTTACTTACTCTAACGACACTTCCAAATTGTCAAGGGCAGGTATGTTGCCCTCATACTTTCCACCTGGATAGCACGGCATAAACTTTTATGACGTGATTCTCAGTCCTACAAACTAACTTATTTTGTAACTTTCTCCTAGTTTGTAACTGGAGCTGAGGGATACCTTAGAAGCTGAGTTCTCTGGGACTTCCTGCGAAGTTTTTTGCGAGAACACAGACAAACGATTTATTCAAATCCAGAAAATCCGAATTTAAAGGCTGCGTAATTGTGTGAAGTAGTCCTTCCCCCGAATAAAGTAACTCAACGAGTTCATTGGATATTATTCGTCCTAAACTTAACGATACGATACAACTACCAACCAAACATCTAGTCCAAAGTTCTGTAAAATCCCAACAAGAATTTCCACTCGTAATATGCGATCCCAAAAAAATTTAGTCTGATGGTTGAGGAGTTGTATTTAAAATCCCCGTCCCGTCAATGCTGAACTTGGCAGGATGTTGCATAGTATTGTGTATGAAACCGTCTGAAGTGCATACTAGTGTGTATTTTAGTGTCGTACGATGACGACGACCGGCAGAGATTCTGTCTGTGAAGTGCTGCTGCTGGTTGCAACGTTTTGGATGGCACAGGAGAGTTTATCGACTTCCGTCGTAACCAAATCGAGTGACAGGAAATCGGCTAACTTAATCAACGTACGACAAGTCTTTTTTTTTCATTTTTCCCAATCAACTTTCCCAGAGACGCTTCTTTCTATAACCATTTTGTTCTTATTTTCTCTTCCGTCCTCAGTCTTCGTCCTGCTTCGTCTTTTTTAGCCGTGCCTTTCTCAGAGAAAGTTGGCATTTTCCATCCCCGCTTTCTCTCTTTTTGCCATCTTTTCTACCAAGAAGTAGTGAAGTATTTAGAAACTGAAACGACGCTCTCATTTTCTTCCATCGTAGAAAAGAAGTAATTTTCTCTCATTTTACTCTACGCATTCATTGAGCACAAGGCAGCTCGTATTTAAAGCGTCCTATAAAAATGAATTTAGGCATTTTGCAGACGGGCTTGGTGCGGAGGAAATGTTCACATTTTCATTAGCAAGAAGCCCACAGTCATATGAGCTAAAAGGGATATTAATTGCTGGAGAGTAATGCGCACAAGACCTTTAGTTCATGCAACTTTATAATTGGAAAATATTTACATTGCTAATTTCTTTAAGCAAATTCAATACGTTTCAATTTTCCTTCTCAGCTTGCACAATCTAAAAACATCCAATCAAAGCTCCAGACCAGCACTTTAGTTGGAAGGCATGTAATGATCTTAAATTCATTTACGAAAAAAAAATTATGTCATCGTTTATGCTTTAATAAACAAATTCTCTCAAAGCACGAATAAGTCATTTCCTAATAGTGTGATAATTAGCAAAGTAATGCATAATCTGACGTATCAACTTCAGACTGTTTCTTCAATTTTTGTATCTAAAAACAAGCTTAATCTTTTCCGCATTTTGTGCGATTTCTAATTTCTTTGAGTGTTCTCTATTCATAATAAAAATGGTTGAATTCTTTTCGCACTAGACTACTCTATTTTTAATGATGGCTGATGGGTTGGACTGAATTTAATAGTTCTCAATACACTCAATTCGAAGGCGGATATTTGCAATGAAAATTTCGCAAAAAGTGCCCATTCCGAATGGTGATGTGTGTACTAAGCCGTAGTTTTTCTTTTTTTATACTCGCTACTTTCAATCCAAGGATTAGATCGAGATGTTTTATTTTATTTACCGTGACGCATCATATGAATTCCTCTTAAACTCATCTTCGAAACGGTGCACTTTCTTAAGTGACCGTAAATCCCATGCTGGATGGAAAGTGGTGAATCGAGAAAGGTCCAATTCTAAGTAAGATGCCCATCATAAATTAAGCATTTTACGAGGTCTCGCATTGCTTTGGAGGGTCAACCCATTTTTACTGCCACACTCGCTTCAAAAGTCTATTTCCCATTTGGGTTGAAAAATAAAATATCTTAAGACTATTGCTTCCGGACACTCCCAGCCGGTTTGTGATTTTGTGACGCGAGAAATGCCGTCAAACTAAATAATTTTCTGAGATTGCTATCGATTACGTCTTTTCTTTCTTCCTGATGTGCTCTAGCAGTAAAAATGCCAAAATGCAGCAGTACTAATTCCAATTGCAGTTAATGCATAGTTAGCCCTAAAAGTATATTTACAAAATATTGTTAGTCGGGACATTACATGGTCACCACTAGCTTAGCTTGCTATATTAAAACTGCTCCATTTTCCCCTTCCGATCCGACTCACTAGAATTAAACTGATCAGATCCTAGACACGTCTATTTTACAAATTTCTTATACCGTCACAACCAAGTAATCACATTACGGATCCTTCACTGTGAATTTTACTATTTGAGAGGGGATCCTAATTAATTGCTTGTGTTATTCTAGAGCGGCTTTTAGAAAGTAGACATCACACAAGTCTCAATTTCTTTGACGCTTCCACAGTATCTGAATAAACAAAAGTATCGCAGCAGGCTTTTGGTAGGATTGAGTATAGTTCTCTCCCTGCCTTTACCTCATTAGTTTTTAGGAATTAAAAACAAATCTCATGCTGTTCGCCGTCGGAGAAAATGTGTTTTCTTTTTTGCCTGCTTTTTCTTTTGATGAAGGATTCAGCCTACTTGTAGCTTTATCCTTTCTTTGGAATCACAAACCACAATTGAAATTATAAATCGCCCATGCAAATTATATAGAAATAGCATACAAAGAGTTTAGAATTTATCATGATTTTTAACAAGAATTAACAAGCAAAAATATTTGCAGACATATTACAAAGAAATTTCTAATCCGTCCTTGTATGTCTTGAAGTACTGAAAAGGGCGAGGGTCCCCGAATTCTTAAGCCGTATTCTTGAAAGCGCATGCGTTGCGCTTACAAGAACAGGAGAAAATTAATGTGAGAGTAAAGTCTTATTTCATTGTTTGGAGAAAAGTATGTACATAAAACGAGGTTGGTAGATGAGGAAAAATAATCAGTCTCTTTCCAATCAAGGAAATGAATGAGGACGCATATTTTAAGAGTGATCACAAGACAGGACGGACTTTCTTATTTATTGAGAAGAGTCTCGACTTCTTTTGATCAACCTCAAGATAGAGATGTACTCAAGCCGTTGATATTTGTCGTCTCTCAGAAGAATTCCTCCACTCGGTTTTCTGAACGTAGTCGAAGACTACACGATGAAAGCATACGGCATTGCCAACCGTAAGCATTCAGGACGTTTTTGTCTATTGTGTACTCCTAGGATGCTAGGTTGGTGGGTACAGCCGAGTTTGAGTGAAAATGTGATGATTATGAGGTTGAATGTCGGTGGTGAAAATGTGTCGGACGTGTGAATGCAGGGAAAGAGGTTGGATTCGGATGAATTGAAGAGATTTATTTTTCATTCCAGGGCTCAGAAAAAAGGTCACACTGTATTCACGAAACCCCACATGAGATTCCATTCGGGTGCTAAGAATTCCAACGCAATTTGTGCGTTCTTCTGAATTAGCTGTCCCCTTTTTCTCCTAGTTATCATGCGTATCGGACCGTAATTCTTTACTCCGCTAGACGATCAGCCGATGATGAAATGATCGATGTGAATACGAATGCTTAGGAGCTGAAACATTTTAGCCAGCAGACAAATATTGCTTCGAATTTTCTCTTATGCTTTGTTTGGGTTTTAGATTGATTCTTCAGCGGTCTCTTCTGCTGGATTAGGGAGGGCTGGCTTTCAATGTTCAACCAGGCCAAAGCAGACATAGAACCGATTAGAAATCGACTTTACTTTCTGCATACATATACCGCCGATACGGCGGCTCTGCGTGGTTCCAAGTCTTGCATTTAGAAGGAGAAAGTCTGAGCTTTTCCTTTCTCCATTGTTTGTGCAGTCCTCCCATATGCAATATTTGATAAGCTCCTTTTCTTGGGAAATCTCACTGCCTCCTTTTCAATTCATTTTTCATAGCACTACATGCACACAAAAAAGTATGGTGAAAGTGAACCAAGGAAATACTAGAAGAACTCAAATGTAGAATGGAGGTGACCGACCAAGAAGAAGAATAAGAGGAAAAATATAAAAAAAAATCTCCCCTGGTTCTGCCTACTCTGTATTTCGGTGTTGGAAAAGGAATTCCGTCATCCAAAGATCCAACGTCATCGCAGCGTCAAAATCCAATTCCCAGCAGGTGTTAGTCTCTTACACACAATTACTTTTTTACTTAACTAGAATTGCCTTGTGCTATCATCACTCAAAATTGACGAGAGCCCCCACTCAGATTTCATGTCTAAGAGAACATATATCAATGTACACATATGACAAATGAATGGGTGACAAATCTGTATCTAATTACTTAAATTGAAAGAAGATTGACAGAGTTGGTTGGATGGATAATTTAGTACCAAGAATAGCAGGTAATGACGCACTTCTTTGTCCAAATAATCCATTGATTCTTTTGAGAGGAATAAGTAGAAATTTGCTTGTAATCCATTTGTTTGTGCACATTTTTACATACATGATATTTTGTTAATGCAGTCTTTTCAAATTTTGTATTTGGGATATATCAATGGAATCAAACATCATTAGAGAAAATACAAACCAAGATGCAAACAGCTTAGCCGAAGTGGAAAGTTTGGATGACGGAGAAAGTTGGATGTTGAACATGATTACATAGCTTGGTGTTTATCTATCTGATCGCCAGAAGGAAAAGAGCAAAAGTTTTCTAGAGTCAAATGAAGTTGAAAGAGTTTGAGGAATTTATTGTTCAACAGCTGCAGGAACCCTCAAACCAGCCTCTTCAAAATCCAGTCACCTTGGCGTCTAATCACTTGTTGCTCGGATACTAGGTTAAGCCTTACCCATTGCTCATAAAGTCCGAGCTTATGAAACCAGTTTTTCTGAACAAAATATTTTTCTTCTTTCACCAACTTGGAATTAGTTGAACAAATCCCTAGAGAACTTGTTTCAACCAAACTTGTTTTTATACTTGGAAATGCTCTTCAACTCAAATTTAGTTATACGATGCGATATGGAGTTTGTTTGAAATGCAATTATTGCAAGTCATGTCCTGCAGACAACAATGCAAGAGAAAATATAGTATTTCGCTTAGCAAAAACACTCACTCGGCTCTATTGAGAAAAAGGGACTTGACGATGCGAGCAAACTACGAAAGTGGTCTTGCGGACATAACTTTATTTAACTTATATTTGAAAGACGGAAACAAATTTCTGTCTACCTGCTCCGAGTCAGGCCTTTTCCCTGTCTTTCCTTTTGCAAAAATTGAGTTGCCGTTGCCGGCAAATGAGATCTTGTGCTCATTCGTGTTTTAGCGTGTAAGTTCATGTTCTCGGGCATCCATGCATGAAGCTAACCACCTCCGAGCCCCGTGTTTCCCTACAATTTCTATTTTGACTCCTCAACTAAATTTTGAACTCATTCCGCTCATCCGTTCTCCTGCGGAAATTTAAAGTGCGTTGACTAACTTAATTACACGTCATATTAATGAGATGAAGGAAATCAGTCCCGGAGCACAAGCTCAGGCTCCCTCCTCTCCCTAACTCTGGAACGACTTTCACCATAAGGTCTTCGTGAAATTCAGTTGGTGACGCCTGGGATATGTATACAATATTTTTGATTTAAGTTCATCGTGCCGGGACGTAGAGAACCTAGTTATGTTCTCTTCTAAACAGTACTTGAGGTACAAAGAACGAAAGCAGTATATTTCCTGCCCGGAGTTTACTTAGAGTAGTGCTGGGGCTGGCTACCAAAGTGCCGAACCGGGCGGTTTTCCTGAGAGCCTTAAAGTTCAGGATAAGATGAGTTAATGCTCTCTGTCAGCCTAAAGATTATCTTGATAGTTGTGAAAAGAAGTCAAGCTTTCTCCTCTTAAATCTTTGGAGTTTGACGGAGAAAATGGTGAGTCTGAGAGTCTGGAAAGGGCTGGATAGCCTGTGAGAGTGGAACTTTGGTTGTGATGAGATGTGGTTTGGAGTAGATCAGCATCTATATTTAATATTGTCTCGCCCAACTATAAACACAAAGTGGTGTGAGTTTCCTCTGAGATTTTGACTTACGATCAATATGGGCTAATGCATGGCAAACCTCGACTTCCGTCCCACTGCACTCCCCGACAACGACTACGACTACTTCCCTTCACCAGTCACTCTTCTGGGTCTCGGAATAAGACCTCAAAACTCTGAATTTTGACGTGGACCTTGAAGGCCTGCACGGACTGCCTGGCTTGGGCTGACGACACGATAGACGCTTCTTCCTTACTTTGATCTATTTACATTATTCACTAACCTTGTATCAACATTGATACAGGCATTTAGTTTTCAACATGATGGAAAGAACATTTCGTCTTCCCCACATTACTACCTCATCCCACTAGGCTTTAAGTCAAAACCAAAATACTGAAGACGACTACTCCTTTCCCTCATCTTGATGAGATTTATTTCGCTTCACATATTTATTAGGCTTTTTAAATTCACTTTTACCTCAGGGTCTTTCTATTCTACCCGCCTGTCTTCTCGCCACACCATGGAATCATTCATCATCATACCTCGGCTAAGTGCAGTCGAGCGAAGAAAGTTAATTATTCGGAGCTATTATTGTTATCATTTTAATAACATACCTTCTTCTATCATCTTAAGTATAAGTAGTATAGCTTTGAATTCTGAGGTTAGGGATTTCTTGTTTATTTTTGGCTTAAGCGCAGGAGATGATGGTGGAGCATGAGCCTGGCCTCGAACTAAATTCATTTGCACTCATCATCAGCTAAGCATTTGCAAAGTTTGCCGAGAAACTGTGTTTTACACGGCAGAGTGGAATTGATAAAGGCTGATTAGTAATTAGTTGAAGCAGTTGTCTGCTCTGCACACTTGAAAAGTCGCAGCCTGCTGGGCTAACTAGACTTGATCTGCTAATATTCAAACCTATTAATCCAATCTCAAATCAGGTTTACACGTGCAATCGAGTGGACTCGTGAAAATCTTATTGGCAGTCAAGGTGGCCTTAAGTAATGAAACTAAAGACGTAATTTGAACTTTCGCTTGAACAAATTAAAAAGATGAGGTGATCCTTGAAAATTATTCGTGAGTCCCACATTTTGATTATTCGATATGTATTTGTCCGTGTGGACAGCCAGTAGTGCTTTGAGCCTGAACTCGGCAGAGTTTTATGAATTTCTTTATAAAGATAAGAAGAAGATCTGAGAGAATCATCATGATGTTCCGTGAATGCGTGTTCTCGATGAATAGAAATGCTTTTGTGCGACGAGTCCCTTCTGATTCTGGGCTATGATTTGATATTATGCTCATCTTCATGTGAGAAGATTCTGAAGATTGGACCATTCTATTCTATGTATGGTGGATGTTCTGATGCATGTTCTATGTGTCCACGTGTGGTGATCATCTGATGATACCCCTCATCATGTCTTCCACGGTTTCTTCCATTCATCTTCTTCATCTTCGGACAGATTACTTACAGCGAAGGTCGACGGATTTCTGAGGGGCTTAACTGCACCCCCTTCTGCTAAAACTTTATTTTGTTGACAACTTACTCTTTGACAGCACATTGGCAGATTTCTATTGCACTGCTGAATTTATGCAGTGATAGGACCAGAGTACTCATCTATTCCTAGCCTCCCCCCCCCCCCCCAACAAATTAGGTCCAACATCATATGCTAAAATTCAAAGAGAAAAAGAAAAAAATTCTGGTCGGCCTTCATTTGCTTTGCAACGAACTTTTCCTGACGACTTTTTTAGTCCGTGTCCGTCCACTGCCTTTTACTTTCTCCGTGCTTGCAAAGCTACATTGTTGCAACGCAGAAGTTCATTGAGTTGAAGATAAGTACCACTACCAATATACTTACAGGACCCGTATCGAATAGGCAGCGGACTGAGCAAGACAAAATTTCTGGAATTGATTGAGCAGATTCATTTTATTCATTGTATGTCAGTAATTTTGTTGGACAATGGTTGGGCTAATTTGATATTCATCAGTCAGTATCAGACAAGCTCTTTTGGATTAGGGTATTTGAGCGGAACGAGTACACGTGTAAAGTATAGGAAATATTGTTGATCTGATTGTGTGCAGAGTTGATGATGATCGTGAAAGCTCATTTCTATCTCAAACCTCAAGTTGTAGACCGAGAAATGATTTTCTTTTTGCTCCTTTGCAAAGTGAGTTCAGATTCGGAGGGGTTGAGGAAACTAGGGATACGAGTGGGACGGACTGTTTGTTTAGTGAAAATTAGGACGAGTCTAATGTAAACACTTGACGACGAAGGAGAGCGTTTCTTCGTAAATATCAGATATGTGCTCTGGTTATGTCAGATGATAAATACTTTAGTCTACCTCCAGGCACTTCTTTGCAAGAAATCTTGGCTACAAACACACGCTAATGCATTCTGGGCATCGCGCTTCGATCCCCTTGCCTTGCCTTTGCTCCTTACAGTTAGTACTACGACTACGGTGGAAACACCACACAAGAACATAAGAGAAGAAAAATATACAAAGGAGAAGGGGTCGGGAATATTTTAACATCCTTGTGGCAAATGGAAATCGGGTTTCGGAGGTTTCAAGATCCAAAGGATTTAAAATTTGCTATATATAGTATGCTTCGTCAGACACCACCAAAATCTTGAAGCAAGTGCTAGTGCTAAGATCCTACCATTCAACCCTAGCCCTTTACTAGCCGCTGGTATCCCTTTTTGTATAAGTTTGTTTACCTTACTTTCCATTTGTTGTCAAGATTATCCTCAGATATAACCTCAGTGTTCCCCCTGGCGGAAGAAGTAATTTAAATAAACTAGATTGCCTGCACAATTCCTTGATTTCTAAAGCTTTCTATGTACGTGTGTGTTGTATTCGCCCTCTGCTTTTTTCTGGACCAACACTATCCACATTCAAATTCCTCGTTGAAAAAGTTAATACGAGAGAATATATAGTGCATGATTTTTAATTGATTTACGAGCTGCCAGGTAGTAGGGCTCTTTAATTTTCTACTCTTCCTATGGCGTTGTGTTTGAGGTTGGAGTCAGTTTTGGAACCTGAGCTTTCTCTATCCACTCTGGGGTCCTTTTCCGCACCAACTTCCCTGTCTGCCACCTTTATTCTTTTGAACTAAACCAACCAACCGGGTGTATTCTTCGGACCACTATCGCTACACAGCCACACTCGACAGGTATTACGTTTTTAGTGTGTACTTGGAGTCATCCAACCATCCAGACACGAATATTCCCCTAAACCTAACCCACCTAACCACGTCACATCTGAAAAGAGAGCTGAATCCTGAACTGGGCTTTTAGTGATACTCTTCACGCAATATTCCCTTCATCCCTCACACACTTATATTTTTTGAAGATTTTATTCGACAAATCAATAAAAATATCTTTTAACTGCTCCACAATGCTCGTAAGAAAGCAAGAGTCGATAATAGTCGTGGAGAAAGTGAAGGAGAAAGTAAGTCGAGGACAAAAAAAAAGCTCTCAACCTAGTTGACCCGACATATGTGAAACATCTCATCATTAATATAGACTCCTCACTCACGGGTCTTCACTGGACACTAAAAGTGCCGTCATTGACTTCCCACTTTCTCATCTCTTAATAGTCCCGTCAAGTTCATCAAACTACGCGTGGGACTGGCAACCTGATATGTCCATCGGTTGCAGCAGCCAACCCACTCAACCAAGAATAAAAATATTTCGGACTTTAGGCATTTATATTTAACCATGTATCGTACGAGGGGTATGCTTTCTCGAATGATGGGAAAGGGTGAAGAATTCACACGAACTGCTCTAAGCCGGCATTATCTTGTGCGTTCTAATCAAAGGAGTAGTTTTGGACAGGGTACTAATTCTTCCGTCACTCTGCATTTAGAATTACACTGTGGTCTACAAGTCCCAAGGCGACGGCAGGGGGAAAGGTCTGATTGATTCACAGAGTGAAAATGGACTTCTAGTTCACACTTTCAGCTCACAGTTTGAGTTTCGAGATTCCTGGGATATGTAATATGTATTATTAACGCATCCTTTACATTCAATTGTGTTGGACATTATTTACATGCAACACATGCAAACTACTACTGTTACACTCGTTTTCGCATTCTCATGCCAAATCGTAAAGATAGTATTGAGCGAAGCTCCTAAAGTTAGACATTGGCTCAGTCCTCATCTTGGACTACTGACAAGTCTACTCATCAAGTCGTTCGGTCCTAGAATGGTATGCACATTAAATCCGTAATAATAACCCCTTAAAACCAAAGACTACGAGTTGAGACCCTGAGTAAGGATCGATCGGTTTTTTGGGCAGTTTACTTTACATGAGCGAATGAATGAGGTTTATGGACTCTCATATCCGTTCTGGTGACTCTGACAAGAGCTTCATCACCCTGTGCCAATTCCATCCAACGATTCTTTTGAAGGAGACGTACGACTCCCAAATGAGAGCCATTGCGTGTACTTACCAAATGTAAGTAGAGTGCACAAGACCATGTGTTTTTTTTGAACTGCTATAAAGTTAGACTCTCAGTTTAGTTTTGTGTAATAGTCCCATGGACTCTACGCGGATAACTTGGCTCTAGACTAAATGGACCTAGCGTTTCGAGCGTACGACGAAGGACCCAAGCTCTACCTAAGTACGTATTGCTTGCAGCTAAATTTCTAAAATCTAGAAAAAGAGTTGTTCTCTGCCGTAGCACATATGGAGGAACGGATGAATAGAAACTTTGGGGCGCAAGACTCTTTCACATCATTTCCGGGTCCTACCTCTACTCCCGCATCCGTTTTTCTTCAGTCTACCTGTTGGTCTCCTTCGCCTTGCATCTGATAAAACTTTCTCCAGACCCAACACCCTACTAACTCTTCATCTCAACTACAAAAGCTAGAGCGGCAACCCGAATACAACTATTTCCTTTGAATCTCATTTGCGTGTATCAAAGTGAAAGCTGGCGACAAATTAGCTTCCCATTCTGCCCTGTAGTCCACAAGAATTTACAATCATTCCATTCAGATGAGTATCACACAACCTTGGCATGAAACTGCACCCATCTGGAGCCAACCCGACTGCTTCCAGCCGAGCCAAAAATGAGGTGAGTTACAACTCTTCTCCTCTTTCTAAATTTACTCACTCCATTAAGACTAAGCGATGCTATATTAGCACATTATTCTACCCTCCCTCCCCAAACCACGGCAGAAAGTCCCACAGAATTATAATCAGAGCTGTTCGAAACTAATCTCCTCCGATGTCGAATCACTGTTCAACATGAATTCAGGTTTGGTTTATTTGGTGTACAAAGCAAAGGCGGATGTATGTATTAACCGCCACGACTTTCCCCAACGACACTGCTGAGCATATGGAAAGGAAAGATGAGTTAGTCGACAGACTGTATTATACATATTATGTTGTATGGGAAAGTATAATGTAAGGAGATTTAGTTTTGCTCAGAAAGGTAGTGTTTGAGCTTGAGATGAAAGTAATCGCTAAAGGCAGAATTTCCGCTTCCAGGGATGTGAGCCAGTTCGATTTACCAAAAAATAAAAAATATGTGTGGAAAGAATCAGAATCAGAAAGGATAGACTTTCATAGGTAGATTTGAGGGAAGGGGGAAAAATTCATCCTTTGCTTTGCATATCGTCTGCTATCTTTAAAGTTGTTGAGTATAAAAGCATAAGTGAGTACATTTAAATCCGGACCCATTATATGTAGAGTGCACAGCAGACTTATTTAAATACATTTCTATCCGGAGAGAGCATGGAGAAAGCAAAAAAAAAAGAAGGGAATTCTTTGCATGGCTTCCCCATCCAACCCTTCCTTCACATGAAGTAAGTTTCGGGACTGTCAGAGAAAGTCGGTCGTACCCCATCCTAGTTCTCACTCTCACGTCTAGTTTGCTCAAGCATGCGATCCTAATTTCTTATTTACTATTTTCTGATTGCTGTTGATACTTTCGAATCCAAAAAACATAGCCGATCCACAAATGTATCTCCAATTACTGTGTGCAACGGTTCTCTTAAGCGCATCGTACTCAACTAAAAGCACGTTGAGCGTGTTCTCTACCCAGTGGAAATTTGAGAACTTTAATTGAACCAAGAAGTGCGGAGAAAGTCTGACGTTGCGGGGTATAAAAAAAGCCGTAGAGTTTTCATTATGTACTTCCACTGGAACGTAAAGAGCCTTCTAGCACGTCTTTTAGAGCATCGTATTCATCAATTGAACTTTTGTTTCCTCACCACACCTTCCTCCTCCAAGTATTTATAGCTATACAATTGGTAAGAGCTAAATCCACCCGTAGCTCCCAGCCCGCCACATGATCTTCTTTAATTACTTCACCCCTGTATATTTTTAATTAAAGCACCAAATTTCATTCCAATTCCACCAAATAAATTCCACTTGTCGTCCCTCGGAAAATATAATATGTATACGTACGTGGTGGTAAGAGTTTCATCTCGTATTTCATTTCCTGCGAGAGTAGAGCATAATGTAAGAACATGTAATTGTGGGTTACTTTTACGCTAGGAAATGAGTGAACAAATTCATTGCTTGGTTTGGTCACGAGTTGAGTTGACTGACTGACTGGCTTGCCTGCCAAGAATCAGTCGTCAAGATGTTCTCAAGAGGTTTATTTACAATGGACTAGACTTGAGCACACACATGTACGGTTCTTAGGTTCTCTTAGCTTCCACCGAGGGGTAAATTGAAGTGGTAGACTCATATAGTAAATTCTTTTTAAAAAACTACACAGTCAAACATGTAGAACGCAAATACTAAGGCGAACTTCATAATGTATTATTTAACTCATCTTCAAATCGAGAGGGACTTTCACCCCCATCCTATTGTTGTGCATGATTCGACGAAGATGAAATCAAGGCACTTGCTTGCATAGCTTGATTTCCTATTTGTTGTCGTAAGACCAGTTCGTTTGATTTTGTGAATGGAAAATAATACGCTGTTTGCGTTAACAACTGAGTCCGTGTTGTTCTTTTAGATTGGTTTGAAGGGAACACTAGTAGGAGTAGCTAGGAACTCATGAATCAGGACTAGTATCCCATTACATAGAATCTTGGTCTTGGGCCCAGATCTTTGGCAGAGTAATGTGTCTATTCATCAGATGTTCGGATAGGAAGGTACAAAAAGGAGTGAATTAACTGGCTGCCTTGTGGGTCGCCTGCCGTCCCTTCTGTCTGTCTGTGCCTTGTGGTGACGAGATTTTGGATGGAAGAAGATGTTGAAAAGTCCTTTTTCTTCGGAACTCATTTCGTCCATGAATGAGTGAGTGAATGAGGATGGGACTTTGTATGTATTCAGGGAGATTCGCACAAAATGTGATCTGTGTTGAGGTTCTCTAGAAAGGAATTGGGAAAAGAAAGCCAGTTTGTTTGAGGGGATGAAATGAGGAAATGTATAACTGTGAAGGTAGGTAGTGATTACATGGCCCGCTTTCTCTCTTCCCCATTGTCAAACCAACTAAAGGGAATCATATTTCCAACCATCCATCCATTTCGCTTTCCTTTCCTTCCTTCCTGCCTTCCTCGACTTGTAAAACTAATAATAATACATCCCATCCCATTTAAATGGGAATAGGATTCATTTATGGGAACCAAAAGAGATTTCAAGTCTTTTCTTCAAGACTACGATTTCAAAACTCAAACCTCCGCAGCTCTATCCATTCACCTCCTCCACAAATCACAAAACACACCTAGTACTTTCCTCTCACAACACCAAAATAATTTTACAAGATCGAGATCAGATTAGACATTTTTGTTCCTGACATGAGATGTGAGAGTAAAACCAGGAGATGAATGAAGCAACCTATCTGAACAGAATAATGTGAAACTTTGGAACTGGAGTCGAGGAGTTTCCCAATGACATTTTGTTGAGGTGAGATTGGTGCCTTGGGCAGACCAGACACTGGAGTACATAAACTCCAAAACTACCACTCTGTTCGGTACTTTGTGGTTGTCTATTTTAGGGTGGGAAATGATGATACATCGTGCAGTGCTGATGTGTGCTGGCAGTAATAAAATATTAAGTTCTTTTATTTCATGTATTTACCTTTTGTGTTCTACCCCGTTCACCACAATTAAATTCGCAGTCATCAAGAACATACAGCTTTTGTCTTCTGTTCTGACGACAACTTCATACGCTCTTCGCTTGTAGATAAGGCAGGGAAATAAAATTTTCAAATTTTCTGAAGTGATGTCGCTTTTGATTGGGAATAATAAAGTACACTGTGAATTGGAATGCATGAACAAAACATAAAAGCGCTACAGTACTAAAATACTTGTGAAATACTGCTTTGCCTATTTGATATTACTAAAAGCGGAGTTCACATGTAAAGGGTCTCATAAACACGGATTTGCTTGTTAAACTCACATCGCACAATTTTGATATTGTGAATGACTTGTTTTGTAAAAGAAAGTTTGTGGGAGTAGTAATTTCCTGCCCAGGTCATTAAAGCATGAATTTACTTTTGTTTCTATTGAGAATTCAGAAAATGAAAGCTTTTGAATTATAAGCAGATCTAAGAGGGGATAAGCTGGACCAAAATCTGAATCTTGAATGAAATTTCGTTTGTATTCCATGAAAGTAAAAGGTTTGTCCCTTAGAGAAATGAGTAGTATTTGGCGGAGAAAGTTGTAAAGTGAAGTGTGCAGAATTAAAATGTAGATTAGTCTTGGGTTCTTTCAAGTCGGTAAGAATGTAATAATAGATCCATTTTAGTACCAAAGTGCTGAAAAGGAAGAGTTCTTGTTCAGTTTTTGATCTGTTTCAAGGTATTGAATGGATGGAAGATTGTTGTAGCAAAGTTCTTTGAAGAATCGGGGTCGGGGATTGACTGGATGTTTTAGTGTTAGGAAAGCGGGGACTTTCCACTTAAGCAATGCTGATATTCCAATTTTTCTTTTGCATATTTCATGACACAGAGCTTTCGGATCTGCTCCATTCTATGATTCTAAAGTTCTATAGTTCTGTACCTGCTCCAATTCCTTCCCTATTTTGTATTTCATCTTATCGGCCCAGGTAAGTATTTTTGGTTTCTAAATCTGTTTGCTGCTCATTCATGCATATTGTCTTTTCCTTCTTCTTTCTCTTCCTTCACAGCGTCTTTCAATTCTTTTCCAGTCACTCAGTCCTCAGTCGTCCCTTTCAAAACACTCCACTTTCTCCATGTGCCGATGTGCCTCCCGATCCCTCCATCCAAAATGCTCTTGTTCAGGAATAATAGGAAGCCCAATCCCGAGCACCTTGGATCGAAAAGAAAAGTGAAGTTATATTACGAGAAAGGGCGCGTTTCACTCTACTACTCCTGAATTCTAAAGTGTTTTTCTCATTCAAGTGCATGTGGGACGTCGTCGTTCTCGAGAAAGACGACGAAGACGACTAGTATGATGACGAAGAGTTGGAGTCGACATCATATTCCGATTTCACCCCTTCTTCATCCAAATGCACGAGTCCAATTGCGAATGCTGTGCTTACTGCTTGCTCAGTGCAAGTCCAAGTCTAGTCTCGGCTCCGTCTCATGATTTTATTTCAAGCTCTCTCTCTTTCCCAAAAGTTTTCCTTTTCCCAAGCCCTCCCAAGGATAATGGCTGTTTTAAGGCTTTTAGTATCTAAAATTCTAGATGTTCTAGATGTTGTATGTACGAACAAGTAAATTCCATGTGAGTCTAGTAAGCTTATTACAGAGTTTATTACAAGGATGGGCCATGAATGAGGAAGAGAGCTTGATTCCTCTCCTCCAAAATCTTGATGTGAGGAAATGTGAATTTGACACGCTCTGAGACACAGTCAGGTGCATTGAATTGAGTCAAAGATGACCATTTCACGCTTTATGGTTTGTATTCGTTAGTGGTTCGATACACTTTATGGGAATCCCCTTACATTACGTTTTGCTTTCCTTCCCTTTCCCTGTAATTTTTTCTCTTCCTTCCTCAAGACTCAAGATTTTCACCATCCAGTTGTTCTTCTATGCCTCAGTTGAAACGAAATCGAGCGTTGTCATGGGTATTCTGGTCTCAATGCTTCGTACTTGGTGTGTCTTTCCTCGTGACACAAGTTTCTGACAAGGATCTCTGTGTTTGTTTGTGGAAAAGTGGAATGTTGAATATGTATATCTAGCTCCATGTGAGAGTCAGCGGGAGGCGGCTAGGAATACGTTCTCTCAACCGAACAAAACTCAGAGTGAATGAAACCGGAGAACAGATGAAAAATTCGCATTCACATTGTGGCAATAATAAGGAAAGACGTTGGCAGTCGAGGACAACTGAACACATCAGACCCGACTAAAATTGGGTCCTTCAACTTCAGTTTCCTTCCCCAGCTCTCTCCCCAGCAAAAAGACCTGGAGAAAGTGAGGAGCGTAAAAATTATACAAAATTGGATACAAAGTACGTCTTTGGTATTTCTATGGGTGTTCAGAGCCACGCCTAAGTTGCAAGACTCTTTTATTAGGCTGACGGATGCAATATCAGGTGTCCTGCGTCGCCTCATGAAACCAAACTAGGCGTAAAATTTATCGATAACCTAGCAACTCGGATCCTGGGTGAGATTTTAACCATGCGAATCGATTGGATTTGTATGTATCCTGAGCTAAGGCAATAAAACAAATTGTGTTGACTCCAAAATAAAGACCAACCTTTGCTCCCGGATAAACAACTTGCTCTGCGAGTTGATAGTAAATATTTGCAAAGCCCTTTACTTTAATTCGTACCACTTCGCAATTCTCCTTTTCTAGCTAGCGCTAGATTTTTATTCGAAAGATACGGACAGTCGACCAATTTTTTCAGAAATTCTCTTGTCCCGAATAGATTCTGGAATTTCCTTCGTTTGATTAAAAACTGACAATTATTACAAGGATGTGCTTAGAAAGTTTTAACATGGAAGATGAGCTGCCAGCGACCATCTCACTCCAGATCAATAAAATATTGTTGGACTGGGTTTGCTCGTGTCTGATGTCATCCTGAATACTGAATGAATAGCCTATTGGAAGTTGAAGTAGAAGTCTGAGTCTCTGATTAATCTAGTAGGAGTAGAAGATGAGAAGAGGAGGACTCGATCACATAATGGATCGTTCAAGTCCACAAAGTCAGAGGAATCGAATGGAGAACTCAACCAACCACCACCAGAGAAGCCTTGCATACTTCGGGTTTCTCGATACACGAACCGTTGTAATCTGTATTGGGTTCGTTGTCGTTGAAACCTGCACGATGCAAGTCCAATTCATCTCTCTCTCCGACTTCAACGGCAACGAACGGATCTATACCACAAATCCTTTACTAATTAGTTAACCCAAATCTCCAAAAATGCTCACGACCTCTCCTTCAACCGAAATATACGACCAGCAGTCAGCAATCGGACTCTCTGACTGTTACTCCCGTCAAACAAGAAACTACTTTCATCGCTATGGTTCGTGAAAATACAATTTAAATTATCTTTGCTCTGAATCTCGTTCCGAATGTGCCCAGCCGGATGTAAGGGGTTGGTCGCTACTAATTTAGGTCACACAGAAATGCCGCCTCTCCGTTTCAATTAGCGTGCTAAAAAACTGCGTTCACCTATTCACTCAATTTTCCATGCTCTCTCTCCCAGCACATAAAAGTGGGATGCAATTTTGAGAGTCTCTAAGTTGCTCTAATGTACGTTTCCGTATGCATGAGAAAAGGATTAGCAGTTTGAAATTTATTCATAATTACGTCAGATGGTATTCTAAATTGGGGCTTCGACTTAAGTCTGTGCTGTGCAAGGGCTGGAGATGACGATTGTGATAAGATTGTTCTACCACAACGAATGTTTTACCCTCAGAAGGACGTCTTGAATTTTCTTTGCTTGGCTGAGAGCTCGAACGCTAACTTTTCTCCTGATAAAGTCAGTCGGTGTGAGAAAGTCTGGATTCCAAAGTGTGTCCGTCGTCCGAATGCCACAGACGGGAGCAACCACCTGTTCGTATATGAGGAATGCAAGCTTTACCAATAGAATTGGAGTTTGCCTTTGCTTTCCCTTGCCTTGCCTCCGGACCAGTAGATGCTTTCTCTGATAACCGACCACAAAGTAGGACAGTAAATGTGCCGGCGACAGTGCGACAATATTCCCGGCTGCCCTGCAGCAAACCCGTGCCAAATAATTTATGGAATGACGACTGTTTCTATAGTTTGATTTATTTTTGTCATTTGTGCACATGCAAAATAATTTATGCGCAATGGAGTGAGTAACTCCGCTCACAGCTTGACATCATTAAATATGACTGCATTCCCAATCGCTCCATGGATTTGTGCGCTATTATAATTTCCCCCTGTAATTACAAAGAGCACGCACACCTTCGATTAGAGATGTCACATAATAGAAATTGACGGCAAGCAAACTGGATAAAAAATAAACCCGACAAACCGAAGGCATTGAATTACCCCATACAAGTGCCGAACATGTACTTTTGTGGTTTCTTATTGTGAACGAGTAGAGTAGTAGTGCTACGAATGCGGCACTGAAATAGCTACCATTGTTAATTTTTATTGTTGCGTTTAAGTATGCATTAAGCTTTCTATTGATGAAACTTGTAACAATTGTATGAAACTTGTCATACAAATAAAGTGCTGGCTGGCTTTTTGGAATATCAACTTGATCTTCAATTTGCCTGCAACAGCTTAGCGATTGTTGACCGAGCCTAAAATGCTGAAAGAATCGTTTTAGTTTTCACTGACTTGGCATTGTTGGCATACCAGTTGGGCTGTCAGTCTCCTTAGAACTTTGAAAAACTAGGAGACTAGAAGAAGGCAAATCCCAGACTAGGAAATAGAAACACGGAGAACGGCGTGAGCAAACAAAGATGTTTACAGAAGCTAGGAACAAGCTAACAGCTTGATCGTGGGAAGGTACATCCGGCCAGGCGAAGCAAGACGCGACGCTTTCACAAGGAAATACTCCTGTTTGCTTCTCCACAACACACCTAATCTTTTAGTATTATCAGCACACAAGATTTTGCCTTCAAATATGTGTGTATTATGCATTAAAAACAAAGTCGACATGGGTGGAATTTTTTTGGCCAGGAGTCCGGAGGTCAAAAGGAAGAAAGAAAACAAAAGGATAATATATATTTTGTGCTCACGCAACGCAACTCACACGTCTACCTTGGAGAAGTTAGTACTTTTGGATTTGCCCTTGTGCCTGGCAATAGCAATGAGAATTTGAGCGGAGAATTATTTCAAAGCGACGCTCAGACCTTCCCTTCTTGTCTGTGGTGAAAGCACATTGCTTGGGATTTGTAGCCTAACAAAAAAAAGAAGAGGAAAGGGTTGCGCTGGGACCATAGCGGTTATTGAAAATAAATCTTGAGTTTATGGGGCTTTCTTTTCCCTTGCTTTGCGGCTAAGGTGCTCACTCTCAAGAAATAATATCAAGAATCAAAATATTCCATCGATCTAGGCAGGAAATCCCTGCGTGCGTCCATGCATTCATTTTAATGTGACAACATTTTAAGTAAAGTTATCTCAAGTTTGAAGGTACATTGTGTCCGTGCATGGATGTCTCTGTGTCTCTGTGTGATAGGGGACAGGTAGGAAAAAAGGAAAAAAAATATATGAAAGGGAGAGATTGAAAAGTGTGTCTGTCTATCTATCCTAGTCGGAGAAAGTTTTCTTTCGGGTTGGGTTCGTCGTTCGTTTTTGGTTCTCTTGATGAATTATTAGGTAAATCAAAGCAATCCTTTGCTTTCCTCGGTTCCTTGCTCCCTACAACGTATCTCCCGCATTGGATTGCTTTGTTCCTATCTACAGCCACTGTTTACCTCCTATGGACTCTTCAATGAAACCGGGCATTAGACAAAAGCTCCTGCTCTCTCTTCATTTTCATTTCATCATCATAATGATATTCTCTACATACATACACAAAATACATGTGATGCCAGACTATGCAAGCTTTTGAGCCATTCGCACTATCGCACTACACTTGCATCAGGGCAAGGAGAACAGAGACGACCCCGTCTCCCGTATACATTTCTGAGAGCAGAGATTGATTTTGCATTAAGAAGAGTTTAGCATGTATTCTTTTGCACCTTTCACTTCTCAACCCGTTTCTATGCAGGGAAACTCCTTATGTTACGTCAAATCAGTGGAGCAAAACTGCTAAAAATTCATTTAATTACTGGGAAAACAAAGTAGGGGATTTAACTGAACTCGAGATCTCATTACTGAACATAAAGATACCTGAATGAAATCATGAGCAAATAAATAAATATTTTCTTCCATCATTTCGCATGCTTATTTCATTGTTCATTTTATGTTGCTACGAGACATTATTTAGTATTCCTACGCACCAATTCCTGATTAGACAGTATTTAGTATTCCTACGCACCAATTC
>JAQGCM010000269.1:0-29616 GCA_034699705.1 Hymenaphorura dentifera | reverse complement strand
GTATAGTGCATCTCATTGTCTTACACTCACAGACAACGATACAGTGACCGGCGATACAAAAGCTTGGCTATACAGTGCCCAGGCGATACAATGCGAGTGCGATACAATGGCCCTGCGATACAAACTGAGCGCGATACAATGTCCCGGCGATACAACGCCGGCGATACAAAAAACCGCCTACTATACAATACCCGGTAACGACTGCTCTCTCCTCGAATAATTCGATAAAAGCAAGGGTGTATGGAATGCAAGGGATGAGTTTTTTTTGGTTCACCGGGTCAAATGGCATGGCTATGGCTATTATTAAATTAACTTGCTTTTGGTGTTTTTACAAATAACCTTCTCTTGATCACGGGCGTGTCGAAACTTTTTTAGAAAGAAGATCTAGGTAAAAATCTTATGAAAGGGAATCAGATCATCTTGCTCCTGCTACTTGCTACACGAGTCACTACACGCATATTTCAAACCGAGTTTTGCCGGACAACTTTGTAGATAGTACCTAGTCAAACGTGCATCAGCGAATCTTGACAAATCACAGGAAATGTGAACGACGGCCAAGAAAGTTCTCTCTAGTCGTGCTCTTCCTCGTCCTTTTACTCTGCTAATCGATTCTGCTTTTGGGTTTGACAGATTTGCTCATGTCTCTGCAATTGTTTACATTATGTGCTAACTTGTCTTTTATATTGGTTCTCCAAATTTAGTATGAAAGTCATTCGTGATACACTTAAGCTGATGGTATCTTAAGCTCCCCTCTCATATTAATCAGGTAAGTTAGAGAAGCTTTAAGAAGAAAAGTTTTATGATCAGCTTGAGCCGCGGAGGAGGGCTTTATGATTTGGATTGGCCCCGAACAGCGGAAGCTATGGAAGAAATGAATGCTTTCCTTGGCCCAAAGCATTTTCTCATTTTTTCTACTTGTACTTATATATATTTTTCTCCAAGGCACCATATGTCTGTCTATTGCAAAATCCTCTTCTTTCTTTTTGCAGGTCTTCTTTATTACGTCCGGAAGGAAATATTGAGCAGCAGAGAAAGGCCTAGGCTCCCTCCCTGACTTGATCTGGAAAGAAACTTTGATGACAGAATTCATCATCGGATCGCCGTGTTATTTTATTGAGCCGATTTTTTTGCTTCATTCTCTTAGCTAGCTTCTGTGTTCGAATCCTTAGTCTCTGCAGTGGTACACGTGTATTTTTTTTCTGTATTTTTTCCACTGATTCTGGTGCGGTATGGAGTCGACGGTGGTGGCGGCGACGGTGACGGTGGTTGGGAATTGTGGGAATATAGTACACACATGTAAGCGAGTGTACACATGGCGGTGGCGGAAAACAACTACAGACACCCATCCATACTCTTATTATTACATAACTTTTCTCTTCTTTAATATTTGGCCCACCACGATCCCCACCGCACCGCATCGTTTCGATCGACTTGACACACAAAAAAATTCATCTATATATCTTCGCTAACTGTAGCTGTAACTGTCGTTCCAGACTTTTCTTTCTTTTCTTTTCCTTTCTCTGAAGCCAAAGGAACGGAGAAAGGAGACGAGACACTTACGTACTTACGAAACGCTGCCTTACGTGGAATTCCTCCTTGACTTGGAATTTTCTCTTTTCTACTTTTTGGCGTTTGGCTTCCGCACAAAGAAATGTTAGAGAAAGAACGAAACAGTCAGGCTGGCAGGCTAGTAGCATTTGCAGTTGCAGAGGGAATAGGACGACTGACTACGACTAGGAACAGGAATAGGCATGAGGCAGAGAAATATTTCAAGTGGAGACTTGTACAATGTACGCACACACTTCTTTGAATAGCTCAATGCATACTTGCATGCAGCGGTTCACTTTTTTTATGCCAAATCCCGATACAAGGAGGAACCTAGGAAGGAGTCCCTTCCGGAATGAAAAATCGGACCATGCAGTGAAACTTTGTTAAATCGAACAACTTTATCATGATCAAGAGGGGGGGACTTTTGGTGTTGCGAATTCCGATTTAATTCATTAGAAGGAGAGCGGGGGCGCAGGAGAACGGGGTAGTGAGAAGTTCTTTAGGCTCAACCTAGTTCCTTGAGGAAAATATTCACAGAGACGTTCTTGTAAGGACAGCCACGGTTCCGTTGAGACGGAAGGAAGAAAGTCGACGAGTGCTTCTTTACTATCTTTACCTAGCTACATGTGAGTCTAACTATGTAGAAGGATATAGAGTTGAGTGGTCCTCCAGATCGATCGAAAGAAGAGCAGCTCTAAGCTCGCCGACATCGGATGTACTACTAGACTCACATATTACACATGAAAAGAGTACCTCATTCCTGCTTCCTCCCGCCTACAAAGTCCGCACATAGACTCAAGACTCACGTAACCCTTTTCGCGTCTATCTTGTGTCTCTTGGTCCTCTAGTAGTCCCTTACCTCAAGCCCAAGTGCTTTCTTCCTTTTATCTGCTCCTGATTTACGAAATCAATGCATTTCAATGGGCAAAGAGAAAAGAGAGCGAGAGCGGGAGAGAGACGGTTCCGATAGGAAGGCAGGAAGGAAGGAACGCGGACAGGAAAACCCAGCAAGCAATATAATTGTAGGGGATGACGGTAGCGATGTCTAATGGGCTAATGGCGATTCAAGTGCCTTCATGTGGCTGGTGAAAGTGCTGGAGCTGCTGGAGAAAGCGTTTTCACTTTCTCCGCCGGTGCAGTCAAGTGAAGAGCTTTTCGTTCCAGGAAAGCAATTATGTATGTATAATAGCAAATAGCAATATTAGTTTGGGCTGACATAGGACAAAGTAGAGGACAGGACCAATAGCTCATCACAATTTCCCAACCCATCTGGGCACTCATCCGTGATGCTCTCGCTCTCTGTGACTCTCTCTCTCTCCCTCTACTTGACTACTCGCAATTACCTTTTCCAATCCAAATAAAATAATTTCTTGTTTCAACACAGTCATATGTCAGGGTAGTTAGAGAGGAGCAGTGCATGGAAATTGGAAATTACATCATTGCAAGGTGCGTACGTACTGTAATTGCACAGAGTTGCGGAAAATGATTCCCCTCATTGCATTGTCTTGCCTAGGCGAGCAGCAAGGAGGAATCCTCCACGTAATTGACGAGGGATTTGGAGGAATTATAAGGAAATGAGAACTTCCTCGAGCCGTGGGGACTGACTAAAGTTGTTTGCAAAAATGCAAGCGGTTTCGAGGAACTATTAAAAATTATGAATAAAGGCGGAGTAAGGTTTTACTTAATGAAATTGTTTTCATCTTTTAAATTTGCTCTTGGAGCTTAGAGCAAAAGCAAAGGATTCTTGTCTGGTAAACAGTTTCAAGTTTTGAGTTAGCTGGCTTAGCTGGCCAGAATTCAAAGTAGTAGTGAGTGGTTGGTAGGTAGGGTGCAAACTGGAAAGGGGATTTTATGAGAGACAGTGAAAAATAAGCCAGTTTAATGTAGTGGAGTGTTGTGTTGTGTTGTAGTTGTTACGTTTGAGTTCTCGTCTAGATTGAAGTGCAATTGAGAGTCACAAATTCGGAACTATCGTTTTTCACAATCGTGAGATGCATAATATAGTTGTTTATGGTGAAAGAGGAAGGTTTGGCTGCGAAGAGTTGTGCAGAGTTGTACGGTAAGACTGCTTCTCTGATCGAACGAACCCGTTAGTTTCATGCCTCGAGATCAACTAACCATTATAATTCTTCGACTGACAACTCTGTCCATAGGATTATGCCGTTTCCATCTTTCCAACCTCCTTTCCTCCCGCAGATATCGCATGCTAGTTATCATTCATTCACTTCTTCGTCTTCTTTTGTTTTGTGAAAAATTGCGAAGCACAATCATTTAGTGAGTGCAAGCGAGGCGTCATTTTTGCCACTTTTCCATACCGTTTCCAATGAGCTCTCCATTGTAGCCATATTTTAAGCAACACCAGGATCGAAATGATAACGAAAGTAATTTAGACTTGAGTCAGATAAGAAACAGTTTAGTTTTTTTCTCTTAATCAAATTCCTTCTTTTTGGTCCACCAAATACAGAACCGTATTTATGTACGTCGTACAGTCGAAATAATTATCAAGTCTTCTTCCGCAACTCAGACTCTAGTTTTCAAGCAAGTTGTCCGCAATATTTGTTGAAGAGAGAAGAACAACAAATACGTACAACTCGACTCGTAGTAATTCTTGCCCGCATTCAACTCCAACTTTTTTAAATTGTACAATTTTTGATGAACTACAGAACTTACAGAAAGTACAGATAGGCTGCCACTCGTACAGCTCGCAGATTAATTTGGACAGGGAAAGGATTTACTCGGTTCTCAAACTTTGCACAAAAAAAATGGATGTAGATAAGTTCTCTAAAGTGAATCCAAAAATCCACCTGACTTTCACTACTTGTTAGAGGAATAAAAATTCCGTTATGTCTCCTCTCTCCTGCATTGCATGACTATAAAAACTCTCTCAGAGTTTATGAAGTGTGAATTTTCCAAGAGGAATATATCATTTAATTTGACAGGGGTGAAGCCGATAGTTCGGCGACGGTGTTATGGAAAAGTACATAGACACGGTAGGAAAGAGGAAAGTTTAGTACGATCAGGATGCCAATTACTTTACTTGGAAAGGAAAAGTGGAAATTTAGCTTTGAGAATGAATGAATGGAAGTGTTTAAAAGCTCCTGGTAATTTTTTGGAATGAAATTTGAGGATAAATTACATGTTCCATAAAGGAAGCGAGAATTATTCTCCAGGCGAGCAAAAGTATAGAAAAGTCTGAATTTGAGTTTTTCGTCTTTGTCGATTCCCTTCTAGCTAGCAAAAGGAGGAGAAGACTCTTGTTCAAAGTGGAGCATATAAATTTCTGCTTGAACAAATAAGATTTTGGAAGAACATATCATTGTCAGAGGAAGGGGGGTGGGGGACAGGAGTAGAACTTTTATAGGATCGTCCTTCCAGCTTAACTTTATTGACGGCGTAAAATGTATAACATTACTGGGTTCGTAAGAAATTGAAATGTTCCGAAATCTTCCTTTTTGTGCCTCAAGACTGCTTGCTAGTCTCCAATCTTTCTATTGTTGGGGTCTTTGCACGACGACCAGGCAAGGAGATGAAGATAAGATGTAAATAAGGGTCTTGCATGACGCAAGGAACGGAGTGGAGGCAACAAACCCGGAAACCATTCTGTACACACTGACGTTTTTCATGGATTTCATTTTAAAATATTCGTTGCTCTATTTTCAATCAAAATGTCGCCTGCAATCGAACAAATTTTTTTGTTGGATCGAACGTTGAGGGGAATCAAATGCATAATTCGGAATTAAATCCTCCATATTGCCACGTTTACGTTTCATTTAAATTTACAGCAACGTGACGCCAGTATAAAACAGTCCACGAGTTTATTGGTCGATCAGCAGCACCCACGTTTTCTGAACCAAACTCGTCCATTTGGTCATAATTGATGGCAGAGTCAATGAAACTTGCCATTCTGCTGAGAGTGTGAAATCCAAATGGTTGCAAAAAGCAATAAAATCTAGCGGAACTCCATAAATAATTTTTATTTCGTACTTAACAATGCAATTCTTCACCCTTCGGCAAATTTACGTTCGTGAGACTGGTGCTTGGGGATGTAGTAATAGCCAGCTCTTTTGGTGCTTGTTGCTTGCGTCGTTCAAATTAAATTGACTAATATAATAAATATTAAGTTTTAAATACTAAACATTCAACATATTCAGTGTAATTTCCACAAGCTGACGCTGATTTGTATTCCAGGATACTCCTTGGAGCGTAGCGCTATGTCAAATCTATTAAATTTCTTGAAAAATTAATTTGAAAATGCACTCGGAGGTCGGGTGGTAGTGGAGAGAAATTTATATTTAATTTTGGCACAATGCTGGAAGAGACCAGAAGGCAATTCTGCAAATCTTAATGTGCAAAAGCCGGGGACTTTTTAGGGGATTATGATTGGAATTTATTCGGGAGTGAAAACCACATTGTTGCACTAAATATTTTAAATTACAGGCATAGAGCGAGGCAGACTGTGTGCGAATGAATTTAGCGAGGAGGGTGTAAAGCGCCAGGAATCAGTTGGTGGGAAGACGGCTTAATTTCTTGGCATAGCTGCCACGACGTTCTGGGCGTGGATGGGAACCGGAGGAGTAATTAAGTACACTTAACAGCAATGATTAATACTTTCCCTGCTCCTTCCATTTAAATAACTGAGAACGTTCCTTGTTTGTTAAACTGGAGTGAGAACACTCGCTATGATTTTCCATTAATAAATCACACCCTTCTGATTTTGGGGAGAAAGCCAAATATGTTTTCTGTGCTACTTTTCTTAGCTTGTGCCCGTGTGCCTCACACACGCACTCCAAAAGTCCAAAATGAAAGGCAGGCAGGAGCTGCAGATTTCCTCATCCGCCCAATCCATCCCTCGCTCTTCTCCAGCCAGACTCTGCGAACAATTAAAAACGTTCTTTTCGTGCCGTGAATCATGAGACTAGTGTGCAAAAGTCTGCTCAAGAAGTCATCATGCTCTGATTTTACAACAAAGTTTCCACAAGATTTCGCCCAGCCACCTGCTGAGGTGAACTACTCGTGCTTTTCCTGGTCCACACAATCAACCAAGTTTGGAAATTGTTTGGCTCTTCTAGCAAACTTTATTTGTCAGAATGGAAGAGGATGTGTTGGTAAGCCGCGTGTCCGCTGACAAATCACAAACTCAAGCTAAACTTTTTTAGAAAGAGAAATTTTCTTTATTCAAATCCTGGAATGAATGGTATTATTCGTATGAATCAAATTTCGGTGGTTTTGTTAAGATTCAATTGGATTGAAAATGGAAGTTTTGGAAGACAGGTATTTAGGATTAGGCTAGAGATGTGGCTTCTGGGAAAGATCAAAGGCTTCTCAAAAATTTGAATAAAATTGGAGCAGCCTACTTTCTTGGCCCTCCTGCCTGATCTCAGCCTGTACTGCGTTTGCGTTTGTGAGAATTTATTAATATTTAGGCCAGGGCAAGGTAGCCTTGCTTTTTATTACGGTTGATTCCATATTAATTTTTAGATTGCTTTCGGGCTAAATCAGATTTCATAGTCTCACAAAACAAGCGCTCCCAGCGAGTACTAAATTAATAAGATCAAACCGTACAAAAAAAGCATGCAATGAATCTCAAATAAACTCTTCTAATCTTACTAGCACCATTTATTCGCTCCCGGAAAAAAATCACTCACAATCTTCCGGCCAACTTACTTCCCACTTATCACTTAAACAAATTAAAAGCAAGGAAGGAGCTACTCTGCTCTCATTCAAATTCTTTTTTTCGGAGCTCAAGATCTATGTATTCGGTTCGGATCGGATCCACTCATTCTTGGAGTAATTTTTCCCGAAATTCAGTTCAATGGAAGGAAAGTTGATTCTATTCACAATGCTAAAAATATATTATGTAGAGGACATGCAAAGGCAAGCAAAGCCCCTACATTATCTACTTTTTTCCAGCGTAACTGTAAAAGTGGAAAACATTATAAAATCTCTCGGTTGAAAAAGCATCGAATAAATCATCTTAGCTTTGATTCAATTTGAAAATATAGCGTGAGATTTAAATCTTGAATCGACTTGTGATTTTTTCTTATAGATATTCTATCCACAATTGCTTTGACATCTGCTTTGTCGAAAGCTTCTTTTGATGATTTCCTATGCACGACTGATCACGAAGTGAACGAATGGAAAATATTATAGATCATATATCCTTCTGAATCATCTTGCGTATCACAAAAAATCCAAGTAATTTTTTTGAAGTGAGTCGTCTTTTATCACGTGGAATAATAAACCGTATCTTCTAGGCTCAATTTACTTCCATTTCGTTTGTAAATTATAAGAAATTAAAGACCCTTGAGAACGAGAAGTGAACGTTCGTGTATTTGCAAAATATTGAGTCGTCAATGTCAACAATATTAGGTTCGCTGAATTTCTTAGAATAGCTTTAACTCTTTATCTCTTGACTTTTCATTCGAGTTAATATGGTACAGGAGCAATATTTTATATTTGAACTTTGTTGATTGTGATTATTTTATTGCTCAGTGATCATTTTCGAGATCATTTTCAGGCAAGGACGACGAGGAAGTAACACAAAGCTGGAGCTGGAATTGAGTTTCAGATTACAAGATTTGCTTGGTTTGAAACCGAAGCGTTGTTCCGTCGCGACCTCTGCATGAGCGAGAACGACTTTTTAGAAGGTTCTCAACAGGATCCTTAAACCTCACCTAGATGATAGCTCGAGTGAGGCTCAACGGTTTCTCGCAAACTTTCCGTGAGTTTTCTTCCTCTTGGCGTCACGCTCGCTCCAGTTTCCTAAATCCGGAGAAAGTTATCACAGCCAGCAAATGTAAACAAACCAGCCAAAGAAAAACCCCTCTGTGAAACCCTGCATTTTCTTCCTCATCTCCACTTATCTTCGTCAAAATATAAAGTCAACCATGTGAATGACCTCGAAGTTAAATTGCCTTATTTTTAGTTTTTTTGGCCAAATTTTAAGATTTTAGGGTACATTTGGAGATAAATTGTTCTGTTACTTTTGTTATTTGCCGTTGTAGCCCATTTGATGACAAAAATTCTAACGAATATTTTCTCCCCGGATGCGTAGCTTATCCTTACGAAAGATTGAAACTTTAATTTCGAAATAAAAAGAAATACGGTGCCGTGCATCTGCGCGGTACTCGAGGTTTAGATTCCATTTCGAGCTGAGCTCCACTTCAATCCTTAATGAAAATCTTTCTGAGCTTGTATTGAAATCTTGAGCGCACCACATTGACTGAGATAAGGACAATGTAATTAATTGTCTGACAACAAATTACGTTATCGTCTCGCATGTGCATTCGGGCGTTGGGTTGAGATATTCTGAGCACAAACAAGAAATAAATTGATCCCGTCTTTCTGCAAACAAAATTGTGAAATTGTGTTGTCATTTGCTATTTAGTGTTTTGAGCGCAAATACTGTGTACACAGAGGAGTGCTTCTTCCCATTCCGTCATTTTGATTCTGTCTCTTGGTAAAGAAAACTAATTCTGAAATGTCGAGATAAATGAGTTGGCGGGCAGCGTAGAAATCCAATGAGACCCATAATATTTCTTCTCTTGCATTCATTCGTACGTACGTACGTACGATACGATGGTCTGGTGTTTGCCAGAGTCTGTCTACAAAAATTGCACATTGGAGGCAGAGTTGAGGTTTTGGGAAGAAGAACTCTCTTACTCTCCTACTATATTAGAAGAGAACACGTAGGAGCGTTTGTTATCGTTCTGTCCCGAATATCCTTCCCAAATTTCTTAAGGCATTCCTCTCGTAAATTCTGAGTAGTTACTTTGTGTGGAATACATTTCTGACTACCCCCGTTAGCTGTATTCAACTTTAATGGAACAAAACAACCGCATTTGTATGTAAATGCAAAAGCTCGACTCTTGTCAGCATTGTAAGGAAAACGAATGTCTCATCTGATGGAGAAAGAATATAAAAGCAAAGCAACTCACTCAGTCACCGTGTAATGTGTCTGCAGCGGAGGCTGAGCAGTTTGGACAAAAGAGAATCAAAGGAAGAAGAAAGTTTAGGCTTGGATTGAATCGTAGCTTCGTGTAGAGAAAGAGATTAGGTGATAGAAATAAGGAGAAAGTCAACGGCGGCATTCCATGTCGGAATCGAGCGCCGACGACGACGACGGCGACAGAGAAGACAGAAAGGCCACGGATTGACAACCAAAGTCCAAAAGTTTCCACAGAATTCTTTGCAGGGTGAGATGTTTTTTGTGAAATCTCATAATAAGAAAGGTGGCATGATACGTATGCTCTCTGCCAGCTTAAAGTCATTCAGAGCTACCAACAGTTCCTGGAATTAGAACATATATCACAGTCTTTCCTTTAGGATTCTAAATGTGCAGGCTAGAAAAAGGACACGATTCGTAGCTAGACCTGGAGCACAGGCTAACCTTTCGGTCCTACTTCGATTCTCGAAAGAGTTCGTTTAGTTTAGAACCTTAGCCCGGAGCGAAATTACAAACCATCCGGAGCCTAGCCATTACGCACCACTTGGCTGACTATGTAAAGCTTTCTTCAAAATGAGCATGCAAGCTTTGGTCCCAATCCAACGCATTCGGTGAAACTTTTTTTTCTCTTCATGTCGGCTCTTGTATTCTGAGGTTGAGTGTTAGGAGTACAAGTTAAAGGAAACAATGGTAAGTTTGCAAAATGTGTATCTCGGTTCTACCGTGCCGTTCGGGACGATGAACGAGCTAAGAATTTTTATGCGCTCCTCCATGTTAGTCATCAATGCAAGAACTATTTGTACACTTGAGTTAACCGAAAGCCGTGTCCTTCAACATTAATTGCATTCGGTGAGCTTTGAGAATAAGTCAGAGTTAAACTGAAATTCTCAGGAATAGAGAAATTCCGTGGTCCAATCGATAGATCGGGTATAAATTAGGAAAAGTCCAAAAGTTGGTTTTTCGTTTTTTAAAGGGAAGCATGTTTTGAAAATGCATTGAGTTCGTGCACCACTGGTCAATGTCAATCTGGAAAAAGTAATCATTTGTTCCTGGAGTGTCCGTCCTTCGCAGGAGGTGCGTTCGTGCGTGAACGAACAGATGTCTTTGGTCTTCCTTTTTGATTTCTACACTCAGCGAACGAAAAGTATCCTCAAGCATCGAAATTACCACTCCAATGCTCTTTCATTTTCCGCAGATTGTTCTAAAGGTAACATTCTTCCTTCTCCAAACCTGCACCAGTCCAAATGTTTTGACTGGAAAAGTAACTTTCGAAACTCTTTGCTTTTCTTAACTTGATTCCAAATTTTATTCTTTTACCGCAAAAGCAAAGCTATGAATTGTACCAACTCGGGTTGAAGCAATATTATAATCGGAGAAATTCTGCTGTCGTGTAGATTTGGAACACGAGCTGATAATGGACACTTTCGAGGTGTGCTAAGCACGCAGACCCGACATGATCACGTCCTGAGTTTAGAATCAGGAATTCGATTGTTAAAATCATAATTGTTGAGATAATCTAACCCTGAGGGCATTACAATGCGAAAAACGATATGTGGTCCGGTTTGACTGGAATTTTTTATATTATTTACAGAATATTATCTCGTAATCTTTCATATTGGTGCAAATTTAGTAAATTAACAATTTTACTCTGTAATTCTGATTTATTCTCACTCAGGACATGTCTAGTGTAGTAAGGCGAAAAAATAATTGTGCTGGGTCTGGGAGCTCAGAATACCTCCAGAAGTGTTCCCTGTCAGATCCAAACTCATACAAATTGGTATTTGTCTTACTATTTTCAATTCAAATCCCACCTTGCAACTGATCAGCTCTAGAAAACAAGTTTATGGAGCTGACGTAGGTGTGGAGGTTACAACAGGTGCGATTCTATTCTCATCATGTTGATCCATTTTTTATGCTTTGGAAGATAGAATAGTCGTGTGAATGTGCAATCACTCCAACTATAATCAAAATTGGAATTGACATTTCAATCTTTTCTCCCGTCTGCTCTGTTAAGCTGGTGCTGACAGAAGAAATACAATCTCGACTCGACCTACCAACAAATTGTAGCAAATGTTATTATTTCCTTTCAAATTATTTAGTTTTTGCAATAAAGTTGTTTTGTGTTGTCGTCAACGCTCGTGCAATCCAAGGCCTTGCACGTTCGGCGACTTCAATGATGACTCGCATAAATTCAAATTCTTTGTGCCTCCGGTCTGAGTCAAGAAGAATAGAAAAATATTGCAAGAGTATGTGCGTACGTTGTAAATGAAGGGAAAGACAAATATTTGGAGATTGAAATGGCAATTGAGAGTGGACTGTTTAGTCGTGGCTGAAGGGGGACGACTGACGACAATCTGAGGCGAATTAAAAAAAGGCTTTTCATATCCATTGAGTCGTCGGCAGTAGAAAAAGATTAGGGTGACGGGAGAAAAGGCAAGTGAAGAAGAATAGCTACCTGCTGGTTCTTGAGTAAAAAAAAAAGGGCACATGGATGGATGTATGCATAGATTCACAAGTCTTCTTTCTTTTTGGATGGACGGATGAAAGAATGGGACGGTGAAAGCAAGTGTATATACACGTAATACCCGGGTATTTATATTTGTGTGAGAGAGTTGAGGTTGAATTTGGCTTGGATGGTATTAGATTCATTGGAGCCAAAGCATGGTGAGGGTGTAGAGAAAAGTCAGTAGTAGTAGCGGCAGGGCCGAATGTAGAGTAGTAGTTGAGTTTAGAGTAAGAGCAGAGTAGAGTAAAGCGGATGAATGACGCAAATGCGCAGAGAGAAAGTTGGACGGAGTTGTGAGACCCAATCACCAATCTTCTTTCTGCAGTGTAAATCTGAGTAGTGCAATTTTGAGTCTACGACTGCAGACAACGCGCCTCTCCGAAAAACTTGCATTCACACAGAGAGTTGAGCGAGTGACGAGTTCAGGTCATTTCTTCCGTTCAGTCCTCGGCGCCTTTGTCCCCACACCATGCATCGTTCACACTCTAGAGCTAAACCCACTAGAAATCATGCTGTTCCTCGTACTTAGAACACTCGGAGCAAGTGAAGGCAGTGAAAGCTAGTGAAAGTGAGTCCTGCACAAAAAGTTTGTTTTGCCACCAAGTTGTTCCTTAATAGCCACTCGACTTTCATTCAGTTGGGGTGACCAATGTCATGGAGGAACACTGGAGAAACGGAGGTGGTTGGAACGACAACTTCTTCATGTCCTCGTCGTCTTGCTCCCACTTTTGTCCTTGTCCTCAGCCAGAGGAACCGCTGAACAGTCGAGGTCGTCGGTTCAACCCTTTGTAAGATTTCTTGTCCGTGTGCGGACCTGGTCTTACTGGACCTCCTCGCAGTTCTCCCCCTCCTCAACCTCTTCAACTTGGAAAGAATGTACGGGGTTTTCTCGACAGCTCTCTCCGTAGTCCTACTGCTCAAATATGCTGCTCCTGGAGTGTAAGTGACTTTCTCCTCTCTAAACAAACTTTCGCAAACACTTTTCCTCACACTTGGGCACAGCGCGATCCTAATGCAAAACCATATCAGATTAGTGCACCGCCAGAGTCGCATTCCTATTACTAAAACTCAAACTCCAAACTACAAACGAAGGCCGCCGCATCCCCCTGGGTTCATGCACTTCCAAATACATCCTTCCAAAAGTCATGCCGGAAGCCAAACTTTCACCTCCAACTTATCGAGTCCTTTCCCAAATACACAACTCCTCAATTGCGGAGATAAATTTTTAATGCAACCTTGGCCATGGCACCAACAAGCAGCCTTACAGTCCAATGTATTTGCACTCACTCCTGCTACAAATTGTACAATTTGCTCGCCTTACACCTAATTAAGGAATCGATTGCCCAATGAATATTTATTCTTCTGCGGCAGGTGCTTAACAACTTAACGTACAAATGTTGACTCGTCCTTGATTAGAAAACTAAACTAACAAGAAGCGCTGCCCAAACAAGTTCATACATCATGCAGTAGTTCCAGTGTAATGAAACTCTATGCAGCAAGCCGCAGTACTTAAATAAAAGCACGGGTGATGTGGGAGGATTCGGTGTACAGTCCTGCGGCTATAAAGCGTAGAATACAAAGTCGATCCAGAGTAATCGAGACGCAAAATGAAAGCGTAAAACTATGCTGGAGTTCTAATAAGGAATACGATCCTGCTAGTGGTTCAGGCTCGGGTTTCCCACCAGCAACACACTGCATCCAACGCAAGCTGACAGCACCGGGTTTAAACATTTGGCCAAAGAGTTTATTGAGTTCACCTGAAGATTTTTGGAGAGAACTTCTAATCTGTCAAGCATTGCGTTATATTAGCTCATACTCTGCTGTCCACGGGCTCATGAGCAGCACAGCAGAGCATGCACTTGTTGGAGTGGGAAGCCCCATTCATTACAATAGTAATGAAAGCAGGGAGAAATTACTGTTGGTATTGCTATTGCTATTGTTGGGAGATAAAAAGCGCGGTAGTTGGGAAGTTGGGACTGAAGTGTGTGGGAAAGTGCAGAATGCACATGCTGCGTGGATTGGTTGTTTAGATTACATAGTCGAGGATTTAAATGTAGGGAATGGAGAGAGACTTGGGTTGGGTGCCCGGACGGGTATGCATTAGACGTAGGTAGGTAGGAACATTAAGTGGGTGCAGAACCACGACACGAGACGAGATTTGTTTTGGGAGAAAGTCGAGTGGAGGGAGAAAAGGGGTTTTACTTTGTCCTATTCTCAAAAAAGCCATGCGAGGAAGGGTCTTGCTTTCTCTACTTTCTCCACTTTCTCCCAGCCCATTCCATTGCTCCAAGTCCATAAGTTGGATTGTAGAACAAGTATCCGATCCTTCGTCCGTCGAGAGTGCACATATGCAGGGCATTTCATTCTACGGATGGGTTGGTTTGGCTGGCTAGGATGGAATGAAAGTTTGGGATGGCACGAGTCTGTTGGTCTGCGGAACGAGGAGAAGAGCGACTCTTGAGATATTGAGTGAGAGATGGAGAGACAGGGGAAGATGTAGGGATGGGAGAGCATAGGTCACGTAAATTGTGCCCAAGCTAGAGCAACGCTTGTGCGAAAAATTTTTGGCAAGGGCTGCTGTGCGATTCTGAAAGTGTTATGTGGAAGGCTAAGAGTGTCTCGGAGAGGAAAATCAATATGAGAGAACCGAGAACACCGACCGAGTGCGCAGTATTTGCTCAGCACAGAAAAGCACGGCTCTGCACACTCTCCTCTCTCTACTTAGTCAAGCACTTTCTCAATCCACCGTATCCCAGAATTTCTTTCTATTATGGATCCACCAACCCTGCATTTCACTCTGTTTCATCTCAAACTCTCTCCAAACGCACTTTTACTTCACATCAACTCAAATTTACCAACGTTTTCCCAATCCGTCGGCTCGTCTCTACAGGAGGACCCAACATTCACTGCCCGACTAAGCTCAGGCACTACAAAACACACAACATTTGCTTTCTGCTTTGACTATTGTGTAAATAATTTCTGTACGTTTTGGATTCTCTTTATCAAAAATGCATGTTGACTGAGTAATTACCTTTTGACAAGTAATAGCGGAATGACGGATTGGACATGAATTATAGCACAAGCTGTGTACCCAACTCTGCATATGCTTAATGGAATTTTCAAGGTCTGTAAACAAAATTGAGTAGAATATGAATGCAGAGGAGGCCCGTCCGTCTAGCCGTCTAAGAAAGCTGTGGAGCCATTACCTACCTTTTGTGAGCATTTCATTGAATGCCACGCTCGCTCAACACACACACACACAACACACACATGGATGGATGGAGAGATGTATGGATTACCTATGTGTATAGAAATTCAATACGAAGGACTCTGAGTCCTGATAAGGAAAAACTATTCAGTTTCTGCTTTTGGCAGGAGAAAGCTCTTGAGAATTGACAACAGTCGAGTGAGTGAGTTTACTTTGGGCGGAGACGCGGTTTTATATTATAGCAATACTTACTACGCGCTCTCCTGATGAGCTCACACGGAAGGAAGGAGGGGGAGAATGAAAAGCAGGTGGATTGGCACACATTTTGGAGAAAGTGGCACTTGGAAGTGAAACTTTTCATATGCAGGTATTTTATTTACTTTAGAGACGTTCACGCAGAGTGCCCTGCAGAATGGAAGTAAAAAATTGATTAGGCATGCTTCCCTTCCTAAGGAGCACGTAAGGAAGGAGGGAGACTTGGTTTTGGGCACTCCGTCCTCCTTGTCGTCCGACATATGAAAGCCTGTTTGATGTATCTTCTTGCTGCCATCATGCCAGTCGGACTCAAATAAAGACGAAGGGTTTAGGCATAAACGAAACTGTGTCTGGCGGAATGATTGGCATGCGAAATTGATGCATCAGGTGGAGAAAGCATCTTTTAGACGCCTCAACTTTCACCCACCTTTCTCCGCCGACTACAATGCCATAAAATTCCTTTCCCTCTGCTCGTCTTCCTTCCAGCTAGCTGCTCTTGTAGTCGGGAGTCAACTCTAGATTCTACAATAGATACATGGTCTCTTTGTGTGTCGCATTATCGCCACCGTCTTCATCATCATCAACATCCTGAGCAGCAGCATTGGCTCTTACTCAGCCTCTTTCAATTACTGAAACTACAAATATTTCCTCCTCCTCGTCTAACTCCGTTGTAACGGGAGTCAGTCAGTCAGCCAGTCAAGACTTTAACTTGTGAGGTAAATACTGATGCAGCTCTTCCTTTGCTCTTGTGACTGACTCTAATTCTCCTTCATTTTCAACACATTCCCACTCCAAAAGAAAGGGCTTTTTGTTTCTCTTTGAAATGAGAGACGTGCTTGTTCCGGGCTAACAAGATTAAATCGAAGCTAAACACACCTTTCGACCTGAAGCAGAATATCATTACATGCATACCTGCACAGAGGCAGAGCCAGCCACCCAACTCCACCTATTTCCGTTTCCAACTTGGCAATGTAGACACAAACGAAAGCCTCGAGGTAAAATGAAAATGCAAAGGAAGACAAACTCTAATCAAATGAAAGCAGACTGTTTTCCTCCTCAAAGAAGAAATGGATGGAGGGAGGGAGGAAGGAAGGAAGAAAGTTGAACTCGGACCTAAAACTACAAGAACCGAAACAGAGTTCACCTCGAGTTCTATTTCAAGCGAAATGAAAGAAGCAAAGGACTTTCCCCTACCACTTGCTTGCTGCTTGGACGTCAGGATTGTTTTCTCTTTTTCTTCACTTGACCCGACCAGCCAGCCAGCCAGCGAGCATTTCTTCTTTATACTTAGAGGTGATTTTTCCAATCAACTCAGTCAAATTGAACTTGACGCGAAGTTCTGTTGAATTATTGAAGGGTATCTCGCGAAAAGGAAGTCGAGTGCCGGCCACTCACTAGACAGACTCACACAAACAAACAAAACAACCAATGCACTCCTGTACTACTACGCTGCAATGCAGTGCGGTGCAATGCAATGCAACGCAATGGAATATTTATAAAGTTTGTGGACGGGCGGACGGGGAAGAAGGAAGGAAATAAATGACCTATCCGTGACAACTAATCCTGTGAACGAACACAGGGCACTAAATAATAGACTTCTCTTCCGTTTTCCTTCATTTAAGATTCAAAAGGGTTAGTTGAGAGATAATAGCGACAAGCTGAAGTAGATAAGAGTTAATCTTGTTTAGGTGGTAATTACCCAGTGACAATGAATTACAAATACATGTATAGGCAGAGAGAGAGAGGATAATTTGCGGACTTTTGGTTGCCTGGCCCGAGCCTGTGTAGGAAACACGAGAGTAATAGAACAAACCTCAGATGCTATCGACTCCTCGTTCCATTCCTAACTGTGGAGAAAGTAATTGGATCCAATGTTGTACGATTAATTAGCCTAATGCTTTCGATTTAAGAGGTTGTAACGTTTAATTTGTGTGGCGTTTCGGTGCCCTCCTCTAGCAGCCCTTCCTCTCCTATTATGCTCTCTCTTTCTCTGATTCCTCGTCCTGAGCCAACTAATGTAAACATTTGTAACTTAAAGTGACGCTATTGATTTTTTAATATAAGAGCCGAGGGGGTGTTGTAGCGAAGAGTGGACTGAACGTTAAATAGTTTTGAAAACATTTGCACTGCACCATATTGTGGAGGCAGAGTCATATTTCAATCCTACGGTGTAGGTGAGGTCGAGGTGTATGTGTTGTATGTACATATAAAACATGAAATGTTTCTATTTTGGAGAAACGAAACTAGGTCTTCAATGTTGTGCATAGACGACGACGGCCTTCAAAGGAGAACATGTTTGCGTGGGCTAAAGGATTTGTGACACATTTGAGAATTAAAATATTTGTCAAAGGGAAAGCCTTCAACTCTCTTTTTGTGGTTTCGTAAGAATGCATGAATAGGAGGGAGCACCAACTTTTATTCACAATACTACTACTACTACTCCCAGGTCCCAAGCATTCCAATGTTGCTCAACTTGTAGGAGTCTAAGAATTTAAGTCTAATGTCCGAATTGCCTTTCAATTTCATGCTGTTAGAGTCACACACTAATTAAACATTCCAGAGGTCAGGCGAGATCTTTTGCACGTATTCAAACGTACAAAACGTAAAGAATGGAAATAAATTTCAAAACAAATTTTTCTTTTGGTTGAAGCAGAATCAGTGCCATTGGTCGAAGAATATGATTTATGCAGGCTTTGATTTGCAGTGATTCAAATTAAATTAATATTCACAAGCCGAAAGCTGCTAGAATTCCTCACCAAGTGGTACAAGTATTTAAAAAATCTCAACCTTAATCTTGTTCGCTACTCAGCTTTCCAAAAGAAAATCCAATTCTTCAACGTGTTAGCTTGGTTGTGATCAGAATTGAGTTCCCCGTAACGCAACTGGTTTTGATTGGATTCTTAACTGCTTTCTTGGTGTAGTAGGTGAGACCGTATTTCAATCACAGTACATTTAACTAACTTCAGCTGTGACAATTTTTAGGATGGAAAGCCATGCTTGCTAAGATCACAGCACAGATTCAAAAGTTCTGAATGACGATAGGGTGTGTGTTGAATCTTGAATCTCATCCGTGATATTCTATTAGTTGAGTTCAGGCCGGGCTAAGCGCCTATTAGGGAGAAGAATAATCACGGCGATGTAGAACTTAACTGGGCCGGGCGGCGTGCGGTTAGACTTGTTGTTGACTTTGGTTTGAGCGGCTTAAGAATGAAAGCTGAGACGAAACGAAGGTGATGATGATTGAGATAAATGATAATCCGCTTGAAACTATATATTATGTGTGTGGGGGCCGTTAGAATGTTTTGGGTAGAAATGTGAATGTGACTTCCGAACTGGTGGCGTTGGCAGAAAGGGGAAATTATGATTTAGAGGTCTCTAGACGTTTTGCTCTGCCTCCGATCCAGAGCGATGGGACGGGATGCATCGCGATGCTGCTAGGTTAGTAGTTTTGGCTCTACGCCTCAAAGAAAATAGGACAATGAGATTGGATGGCATTTCTGGTGTTTTATCTCCATCTCTTCCAGTATGATCCGGTGCAGTGCTTGCTTGCTTGGCGGCTGGCTGGCAGGCTGGCTGCTCCGCTTGGCTCCAATGTATCTGCTACTCCTCATACAAACTCTCTCTTCTGTCCTTTTACGTCTTTTGGAGTTGTAAATGTTCCCCAGGTTGGGCAGGTTGAGTTTTTGAGCTTCCAATGGGTTCCCGGAGACGCTCAGATAAAACTGACTTTTCTTGAGGAGACTTTCACACGAAAAACATAGATCACGTCTGATCTACATTACATTTCGCTAGGATGGCTATGGATGTACGAGCAACCAACGACGGCATGAAGGTCTCCTGACAAAACTCTTTTCGCAAAGGCCTGCAATTCTAGCAAGCACAGCTCTCCTACTACTAGGTCCCTATTGACGCAAGTGCGCAATTGCTTTCTTCATTCGAGTGCGTCCTTTCACTCTAAATGTCGGCAAGAAACACAAAATCCTATTTTTAAAAGTCATCTACTCTGTTGCATTGGCTCAGACAAAATCCAACATCCAAACTATCCACCCACGAACCCTAGACCAGACCAAAAAAAAGTATAGGAACCTTAGTGCACCGCTGCGGCGAGGAAGCAACAGAGAATATTAAATTAACATGACACCTCTTGAGCCAGAGAAAGCTGGGAGACCTGGAGAAGGAGCCCAAAAACCTTTCCATGAGTGCTACTTACGTGTTCCCATGCAATGCCTGCAGTAAAGCACTCAGCAGCTGCTTTCGACTCACAATCACAACCGAAAAGGCATCTCATCGCATCTCCCAGATTCCTAGTGTCATGCGTATGTGATTTTCACGGATTTAAAGTTGCTATTTGGTTTTTGTTCCCCGCTGAAAGGATTGTTTTCATTTTGACTTAAGCCTAGCCGCGAATCCATGCATCGTGCCTTAGCGAAGGACTTTCCTTTTTCCATTCCTACTGCTTTCTCCACATTGTCACGCCAAGTCTCTCCTTATCCAGGGTGGTCCCAGACTATAAGAATAACTCACCATTTTACATGTAGTACATATATAAATTAACGCAAAGTTTCACATATTTTGAGACCACCCTGCGTATGAGCCAGAGAGAGAAAAAATAATCAATTTAAATTTTTGAAGTTGCATATCCTTCGCTGCTGTGGCATATAAATATCAATTTGGAAAGGGAGTCGCGTGTCTAATCAGACACCGTGAGACGTCCGCCTTGTGTGATACACGGGCGATTCGGTTAATGTGACAATAAATGCAAGTTTTCACTTTCCGGGAGTCTCGTGCCAAAAGGAAAGGAATTAGAGGACTAAGTTTAAGTTCAGAGGTTCGTGTCTTGGACAGCGAATGTGTGTGTGTGTCGAAATGTCCTCGTGAGTTAGTCCAAAAACTTCTTAAATAACTGGAGAGAGAGAAGGAGAATGAGGAAAGTATTGATTGTAGAGTGAGGAGAGGGCGGCGACTTGACATGGTAGCAGGAGCAGAGCAGCAAGTCGTCGTCCTAGTCGTCGTATCGTACGTAGTACATAGTAGCGAGTGAAAGCCGTGCAGAGTGTACGACGAGTCATTTGTCTCTTTCGTGTGATTTGTTTAGCGATATATGCTGGGCACAATGTCATGACTCGCCTGAAACATGATATGATTAGCCATTCAAAAGTAGTTTTTGAGGTCAGGCAAGGAATGACATGCACAGGACAAGAGGGCAGAAAACCAAGACCAACATTTCACGACTCTCAGACAGCAACCAGTCAAGCTCAAGCTTAATTCTAGGCCCCGACTCTCTACTATGGACTACCCGGTCTTTTGACGCAACTTCCACACCAACCATCCAAGCAGCTAGAAAAATGAGGAAACACGAAACCGTGTGGCATTTCCTCTTGCATGTCCAACGATCGCTATATCATCACGTATAAAAAGTCTAAGCTAACATGTACATCTATATATGTATGTAATGCATATGCATGTAGTCCAAATCAAGGCTCGATTTCTGATCCCAATCTTAAATGGCAGTGCAATTGCCACTGGCGTCGTCCTCGTACGTAATGCAGTTCTTTTACAAGAGGGCAAAAATACTACAAGCTAGCCTGCCCACAACTTGAGAGAAAGTGCAAAAAGCCATCAACTTTGTTCGCCTAATGCATTGAATTGCTGATAACGTGAGGACGTTTGGTTTCCTCAAGAAGTGAATTCAGTTTGGAAGGTTGAGAGGGAGGGAGGGAGAGGCAGAATTGCATTGCATTGCATTTCTTTGGTTATTTGGATTGTGGAAATAGATGGATTTACACGACGGCACACAATGTGGAACAACTTTTGATCTCTTGACTAGCTTCACTCAGCACCTGTATCTCCTCCTGGAGTACCACCACCACACACCGCCACCATAACGTGGAACCACAGACGACTGACTCAGACTGTGCCGAAGGTATCAAAATGGTAATCCATGAGAAGGCCAGTGCTGGTGCCGGTGCCAGTGCAGTTGAAGTTGTAGTAGTAGTTGTGGTAGTAGTTGAAAAAGTTTTAGAGAGAGATGGGAAAGATGATATTGCCTGAGTTCTCGAGTGCTTTGATGTTCCATTCGACTCCATGTAGGAGCAGTTGGAGCAGAGGCAGGAGGAGAACAGGAACATATAGAACTTTGGATGCTTTCTCCTGCTTTCTCTTGCGTTGCTTGTAGTGCTAAGAAGACCTAACCGATTCTGGTTCTTAGCGGCAGGCAGGCCTGTGTCTGGGATGAATGCTTTTGTGTCTGCTAACCAGCGAGAGAATCAAATGGATGCCAGGCTTTTGTTTTTACCACCAGACCCGGGGATCTTTTTCTTTTCTCGCTTTCGTCTTCCTCTCTGCCCTGCCTATGTCATACATAGTCTTGCTTGACAGATCTTGATAGATTCGGATATTTGTTCAACTCATCGCTGTTTCTGTCTTACTCGGGTGCGATAAAGGAGAGTTTTATAGAAAGAAAAAGTTCAGGGCACTCAACTCATTTCAAATGTAGTCAGTCAACTTGGTGGTGGGCATATCGCCGAAGGAATGAAGGAAATAAAGATGAAGAAAAAGAAGACAGAAAAAAAGAAGACATTTTGACCAAGTATCACACAAGTGGAAGAAAATAGGCAATAAAATGTTGAAAACTTGGGAAAAGACATTTATGCGGTAAATGTCCGAATTAGGGAAATCTAAGTCATACCTAAAAAAGAAGGAACGGGATTCTTGGTTACATTCCTTCCATTCTTGCCATGGACGACTTGAACTATAAAAACCAAAAATACATTTGGGTTGGAATATGCATGTGAAATGTTTGATAGTGGAATGGAAACGGGGTCCGGGCGGAGGACAATGTAATGGGAATTGGACAATTACTGATGAATGAAACGAGTCATACTTCAAATTTGAATTCCTATTCCAAACTCAACTTTCTGCTCTGTGCAGTAAGAAACGAAGGAATGGATTCTGAATAAGTAAGTAAAGTAGTATTTGTGTAGGATTGTGAATTGAGACATAGTAGTCGTAGTGGGGCTCGTGTTCAAAGGAAACGGGAGGTGGTTTGGAAGTTAGTGTCTTGCAGACTGTGATTTAATGTAAGGTTTAAGGAGCGTCCACTTAAGTTGATGGGATGTAGTTATCGTTGCTGCGTGTATGTGTGTCTGTGATGCGTGTGTGTGTTGGATTGTTGAAGTTAAAGAGATGAATGCCCTCTCACTGGTCCAGGCCATGCGAGTGGATTTGGCGGAGAAAGTGTGTTGGAGAAAGCGGGGATATTGTGAGCCAAAGTGTGAAAGAAGAGGAAAAGCAGTGGAGAAAGTGGTGGTGGCTGTGAGATGAGAAAATCAATAGAGAACAAGGAGTGCGCACCAAGAGTGACTAGCCTTAGCCGGGTAGCCTCCATCACCGTGTCCTCTTCCACTGGCAAGTTCTCCAAGAGCTCCAAAAACTCTCTAGAATCTAGAACCCAACATTATGCCATTGTCAAAGAACACAGGAACATAGTCGCCGTCCTCCTCTTCCCTGTCCTACTACGGAGTGCAAAGCAAAACCAAAAGCTACGGGCCTACAATGGAAGTCTATGCCTGACCACGTACATTTGTCAGGAGGCTTCCGCCTCCAATCCAAGAGAAAACCACAGCCAACCCATTCATTTAAATGTGCGATAACGACGGGGTAGAGAAAGTGACGGAGAATTAAGGGTCCATTCCAACGACACTGTCAATATTGATTCTTCTCTTCACTCTCTTCAGCACTACCAACCAGCACTACAGTCAGTCTTCACCAAACCAACGACCGACGGCCTCAACATACTCCCTTCACTTCAAACATCACTCACAAAGTCACTCCTCTTCAACCAACAATTCACTCCTCCATTACTACGAATTAATACTTTCCTCATATCCTAATTAAACACTTCCCAGTCACTTCCCCAGTCACTCGTCCCTCGCCAATTCGTTCCGCTTTGCTTACATTATTATCCAAACTTTAACCAACGGGATCCACGTCAAAGAGAAAGTCCTGCGGTGAGACAACGGTAAAGGTGGGACCGCAGAGTCAGCCTATTCTAGTCGGCTGTCTAGTCACATTAGACTCAGCTCTGGTTCAGGTATTTTCACACTCTCAGAACTAGGCAATGTATGGCCAGATACTTTCACGCGAGGTCAACGGGCCATCTAGTCGCCTACTAGATGGCCCATAAAAAAGTTTAGACCTGTTCAATCTGGCCTGAACGTAGGAGGTCAGGTGCGCTAAGACTGACCTTCGTAGCTCCTTCAAGGAATGCGGTGTTCTACGTAGGGTTTAGAGATACATTAGATAGTAGTCTCGTCCAGGGAGTGCTTGAGTCTTACTTAACATTCACTTGCCCTTGTGCTTAGGTAAAAGCTCAATAATCGCCTAATTACGAACAACTTCCCTCCTCCCCATCTTTTCTGGGTTTGTGAGTGAAAACGGCGAAGCTCAAAGAAAGCCGAAGGTACTCATGTGAATGGGAACAGCCAGCCAGCAGTGAGAACCAACCTAATATTTGTTCTAGTTTTCGTTAGGGAGCCGAGTGCATGCAGTTCCTCCCTAAATCCCAAGGCAATTAATTGCAAGGAACTTTCTCTCGAATGAAAGTTGATGGCATGACCAACCACGCTACTCCACGATTCGTGTACGTACATAGAAATCTGTATTATGTGCAAGACTACGTGTGTGTGTAGTCAATGTCAGCGTGATCAGATGAATTCATCCGAAAGTCTTGGATGTTGGATGTTACAGATCCCAAACTCTGTTCCAAGAGCCTGGAATAGAATCCATAGAAGCCCAGACTAGACTTCACTGTACTGCACACCGCCACCCTTTTAATTAGAAATAAAAACTCTTCCTTCCATGAAATGTTAGGGGCGAAGCGGGCTTTCGTAATGGGTTGTGGTTTTCGCAAATGCATTGCATTGGGTCCGACTAACTCCCCCACTTCCAACTTTCCCAGCACACAGACGCAATATTAGGTTCAGATTCCGGACCAAAGCAATGAGAGACTGGAATTTATACATGGATGTGTTCGTGTTCTTGTGATATATTAATCTGAAAATCTCATAATGATCAAATTGTTTGACCGCAGATTGGCTGGAAGGCCTCTAGAAGCCTCTTATCGCCATCGGGAACTCGGTGACGAAGTTACTGCAATTCTCGACACGATTCGTAAAGAGTATGATAAACGTGTTCGGCCCAACTACGGAGGTACGTTCCACAAATTCTTTGCCCTTTGACATTATGAACTAACTAAATACTATACTATGTACGTACTTTGAAGAGACCACCTTCTATGTTGTGTTTACTACAAAAATAAATGAGACTTGCTGCTCCTCCCGTGCAGCTATGCTGTGCATTCAGACAACTTTCAGACAGAGTCCTGACTCGGATTTTTCTCTGAAAAAAAGAAGGCAGGCATGTCTTTCATAACTCAGAAAATTGAGTGAAGGTCGAGATTAGTTTCTTCAACTTTTCTTTTCTCCGTCTCAATGCACTGAGACTGACTGGCTGCTTTGCTGGGGTAGTCGGGAGTCTATAGAAAAGTTACCTATTTCAAGAACCACGTTCGTTTGAATAAATGTGATACAAGTTTCAAGGAAAGGATCATTTAGAATTCTGAACTTGAAGATAAAGTCTTAAAATAGAATTCGCAATAAATACATAAACTGACGGGTGGGTTTTGTATGCACAAAACACTATATGCAGTAGTAGACCTTCACTCAGTTTTTTTTTTGCAATTTGGCAAAGAGATAAAGGGTATGAAAGACCTACCTATCTAGCACAAAGTTTTTATTTTTTCACAGTACATTGTGATTCATTCATTTGATTAGTGCGATTTATGTCCAAATCAACGAAACGCAATGCTTGAATTGAAATGGAAAAATTTCTAAAACCCTACCTGACTAAGCTGTAAATGAAATAGTTTGGAATCCAGAAACAAAAACAGCGTTCCCGTTCGCAGCACAGTCCAGAGGCTGTGGATACAGTAGCTGTGCAAAAATCTAAATATTAACGTGTAAAAAAGTTTTTGCAATTTCCAAACGGCCAAAAGTATGATTTGAAAACAAACAATTGAGAGTGGTGTGCGGTATGTAAGAATGGAGACTCTAGTGCAGTCCGTCCGCATACTCGCTGAGCCTGAAGGAATAATTTCTGCACAAAATTGTGTAAGTCTATTTGCTAATTAAAATAGCGTAAATAATTACAAATATGGGTTGCTTTTGCACACGCTTAGTTACTCATTCCCTATGTTCTCTCACTGTAATTATCATAACGCAATAATCAGCTTAGGGTTTACATACATGAAACATTCAAAGATGCAAGAAAGTAAGTGCGGCTTTTGCTGCTAAGGTGAGTTTGCAAAGAAAATACTTTCGTAGGTAGGGACTCAAGTGAAGTTTCCTACAAGGATACATACATAAGAGCCAAGAGAGAGCCCTGGGCCCATAATATAATCCTCAGCCACTGGCATGGAACACAACACAAATTAGTATTAACACAAACTTTTGTTTCCCCCCTTCATTCTTATCTTTACTAATTATATTTTGGGCGGCAGAGTCCAAGGAACTAAGAAAAAACATAATTATATTTTCAACTTTGCACGACAACCACACCAACCTTTTTGCACACATTTAGCAGCAGCAACAACAACCCACCCAACGCCGTAGTGGTTGCCGTTGCCGCAGTTGAGAGGAAATAGGGGCGCACGCAATTCCAAATAATCGACCAATGGTGTGGCAAAACATCGTTTATATTTATTTTTTCCCTTCATAACCCAGAAATGGAGTAAAAGTTGAAGGTTGGGGATTACAACCAACTTTTGCAAACTTATACATAACTCATAACGTGCTGTAGTGCATTTGGCAAACGCAACGCATTTATTCATCCCTTGCTTTCACTTATATTTCAAAAGTGTAATTCAAAATCGGGTTAGGAAGGATTTCCTAAAAGGGCATCTCGTTGCGTTGTATGGAAATTTCAAAAGAAAATTATAGTAGTAATGTAATAGACCACCTCCGCTCTCTTAGTTCTCTTGCTCTCTCTCTACCTTCCTTCAATTTTGATCAGAGTGTGTGCATTCTTAATGAAATTTGAAACCCATACATGGGCTAATCTTCTTTACGACACCACTTAAGTTCCTGTACTCGTAAAATGAAGTAAGTAAGTCGTGGCTCGGCGGCGGCGTTTCGCATTTCCCGTCTAAATACCCATCTATGTATATTTCACACTCAGAGCTTTTATGGATGGATATCCAAACTATTTACATTTACAGCCGCCCGTTTAGAGGGAAGGAAGACATTTGAAGAGCTCATGAAACCAACGAATGTGAAATTGATATACAGTTCACACAAGTATCACAAGCTTTTGGACTTTAGTCACTCAGAGAGTCAGTTGTAGTGGAGAAAGTGAGGCAGGCTCGTATTTAGATTAGATTACATCACACAAAACTTGGGTGGTTTTGTAGTTTGAAATTTGCGAGCTACTGCACCACTCGGTCTCGGTGGTGGGTCGGGCGGGCGGTCGTGAGGTCCTTTTCCTGGCCAAACGACACAAACCGGACGACCAAATAAACATAATTCATGAGTTTGGTAGCATGAATTTTCAAATGTCAAAGTTTTCTCTCTTGTTTTCTTCTCCCTACTTTCTCCCACGGTGTCCAAACGCAGTGAGAATGAAGAATGACACCTTCTCTTGTCTCCATTCTCACTTCAATGGTCGTCGATCTATAAGTAGCATTAATCCATCAGTAATTTAATGTGATTCTGACACGTCATGGCAACGAGACACGCAATCAAAATGTATGTAATGCAAGACTTATAGTTGAGTCAATTTTCTCTCCCTCAAACTACATCAAAAAAACACTTGCACTCTTGGTCTAACGCCAGTCAAGAGTTTCAAGAGTAGTTGGTGATGCCCAACTTTCTCATAAGTTCAGCAGTCTGACTGCAGCAGGTTGGAAATTTACAAAACCTGAAAATATCGTTCCTTTGGTGTTGGACTTATGAGCTGGGAAAGTTAGAAAGCTCAACGTTGTTGTACCTCGTTGACTATTTCACCTTTTCACTCACTCAATTCTTGCCAGCTGGAGAAGAGAAACCGATGGCGTTCTCATTTCCTACCTACCCACCCGCTCTCCGTCCGTCCGTCCAACGGAACGGATTATTTTTGAAAACATGCGAGCGTGTGTGTGCCAGACAATCGGTCCGGCAAATAAGGTCATGACGAGTCAGGTCATTCGTTTCAATTCATTCATGTCAAACCGAGTGCTAGGCCAGGCTAGGCTAAGCGCCTAGTAGTTGTGCAAATAAAATAATAATACAAACTCATAGTGTACTGGTTAATGGATACGATCTATCTATATTTATGTTATGTATATAAAAACCATAGTGTGTGAGCTGAGAAATTATGTTTCGCCTCAAAAATGTCATTTTTTGCGGGCATTCGAACATACTTTCTCCGCAATCACGACCATGGGTAAAAAAGTGTTCAAGTTGAATTTTTGTTGACGTGGACTTGGGTGGTAAAAGGTGACCCGGTGGTGGTTGGAGTGACCATGTACGTCCTCAGCATTTCCTCACTCTCCGAAGTCGAGATGGTACCACAACACATGAATACTAATAATACCTCTAAACTAACTAACTACTACACACTCTGTCTCTCTATCTGTCTGCCTGCTCTCTCTATCAAACCTCTGTAGTCTCTTTTTTAGAAGATAGCAAAGCATAAGCAACTTGAACAAATTCTTGAGCTCGAGCATGACTCTCTTTTTAAGTTCTGTTTCATAATTTATCCTCTCTCATAAATTACTAATCAAACCTAAGGAGCAAAAAAAAACTGCAAATAATGTCAGTAATTATTAATATCCATTCATTTCCATATTAAGAGTGGGCACTAACGGGGAAAAGTACTCAAATATGTATATAAGCTGAGAAACGCTAAAATCTAATTCGATCCGTGCTGTTCTAGTTTAAATTCATTTTAACCATGAAAAAAAAACTTGGCCTATAATTTTCTCCATTCTGACAAACTCGGGCGCCCACCCTTAATTCATTTTTCTCTCTTTCTCTCGCTCTCGTTTTCTCTCTTTGAATTGGATTTGAATTTCTACAAATTCAGGCCTCTAGCACTCTTTCGTATAATTTTACAAATCAACTTTATACATATAAATTAACTTTATACATATACTTTATATGTATCTCTAGATTTTAGCTTTTTCTGAGCGACAGATTGCCTTTAGTGATAAATACTTCAAAAGCCATCATCTGTCTTAATGATTAGAGAACGGGGCTATAATTAAAAGTTAATATTTTTTGCTTGAGTCTATCACAAAACTTCACGCAATTAATCACTCACTCATTTAACACCATAACAATTAGCACACAAAACCAAGTCCGCAGTTGGTACGGAAGTTGGGGGAAGGAACACACTTGCTCTTGTTGTGTAACGGAAAAGTGTGCAATTATTTTGAATGTTTTTTTTTTCTTGAAAAATTCAAATATGCAAACTGGTAGTTGTTCCTCCCCTCTAAACTAATTCACTCACCCACGACTATGACCCACACCAATCGCTTGCTTTCACTACGTTCACTTCCTGAATAAGAACTACGCAATGTCTACTTGGCAAAGAAATTTCTTCGAATTCATTTTTAATTTATTCATTTTAATTCAAAACCAAATTGTTGAATTAAACCACAAAACTATCCAGTCACCCTAATTCCTCAATCTTTCACGATCCAAATTTATTAAATTTGTAATTGCAAATAGTCTACTATAAAATTGTACCAATGTGACAAAAGCGACAAGACAAACTCAGACCAAATATAATGTAGTTGAACCGACCACCCAACTCACATAACACAATACGTATGTATTTATGGTGCCCATTTGGAGAGTAGACGCGAAAGTTTTTCGCCCAAGTGGAGTGAAGAGGAAAACCTTGGACAAGCATTGTCTCCTTTTTGCTTTTGTTAAGTTGTTTTAGTATTTATGTTAATTTTGATAATTGATTTTGATGATTGATGATGAGATGACGAGAAAACCAAAAAGTGAAGTCTAGATGTAAAATTGAGATGAAGTTGATGATGAATGAAGAGATGGATTTAAAGAAAGTGGGTTGATTGTGTCAGGTCTGCCAGTGCTTGTGGGGGTGACA
>JAQGCM010000268.1:0-29650 GCA_034699705.1 Hymenaphorura dentifera | reverse complement strand
CAGTTCACCATCGACCATTAGAAAATTGAATAGCTTTTGGTTGTTTCGTGGGGGATAGTCTCAACGATTTGTCCAACTTAAAAAAATCTAATTAAACTTCACCAAGGGTGGTCAAACGGAGAATCTATATTTATCATTCATTTTGGCCCCAAATGAACAAATTTGTACCTAAGGATAGGATAACATCCGGCGATCATTAATTTATAGCGCGGATTAGTGAACAACTGGCTGAAATGTAACCACAACTAGTAGACAAACAAGTTAGTTGACAGAGTTATCATATCTGTGCACATAACTTGCACCTTGCACTACTACTGGACTTGGACTTGACTACATGACAAGGGCACGGACTGCTGCAAAAACATTTATGGCATTTTTCATTCGATCGAACAAAGTGAATTGCAAACTAGCCCGCCATACCCGCCACAAGTCAAGTTGATTTACTTTTATTGCAAACCTCCATGCTAACCCTTTGGAATATTGGAATGTAAATTGAGCGCAAATATTGAACGATTGTCAAATATACGTAATTAGATAGAAAGACAGATTTCGTTTTTTTCTCAACAGTTTCAAGTTTCAAGTGTGTGGGGCAGGCAAAGTAGTGAGATGGAATATGTTTGCAGTTTGCAGGTTCTAGCACGCAGTCAGTATCCATAATCGTCATCTCGATGGTATTTCAAGTTCACCATTACCATTACGGGCCAGACCAGGCTTCTGTACTTGTGCAAATGAGCCCCTCCAACTATTTGCATTTTGCAATATGCACATCTGATGTTTTTGCGTCAATTCTACACTGCAACATGTGTAGTGCAAGCTACAGACACAGACTTGTTCCCTCTTAATCTTAAACCGAAACAAACCCTTGGGACCCAAAGGTAAGAAAATAAAGCAGAGATGAGAACATAAAAAAATAAAAAAGGATCATCTTCTTCCTGATGAAGGGTTGCGCGGGGCGATTGCTTATTGTGGTTTCAAGGTTCAGGTATAGGTCCTGTCCTTCGACTAATTTACCATCTATACTGCTCAAATTACTAGCAAACAGGGTTTCTTGAGTGCATAACACTAAAACAGGAGATAGGCACAGAGAAAAGCGTTAGAATGAAAGAGCCAGTTGGTGAAGTGGTTGGATTTTCTCTTTGCTAATCTAAAAGCTGGTGTGTAGGTCAAAATCATCATGTATCGACTTGACGTGCAAATATTGTTTGGTCTTCGTGTGTTCAAATGGATGAGCATGATGAGATTGAATGGCGAACGAATAGGTGGGTTAGGTAAGTGAAGGATGATTACATCACCCATCGCTATTATCACCCGCAGATTTCCCGCTACAAATGTCCTTGCTTCTCCTTATTATGCAAGATATTTCTGACTGACTAATCCAAGTTGAACGAGAAGCAGAACAACAAGTAGGACAAGAACTGAGGACTAGGATACGCATAACTGCCAACTGCCCTTCTTTACAATGACTGCCTAACCTGAATTCCTAATTCCATGAATAATAACACCTGATCCACCAGTTCCCACTTCGTTCCACGACTCATGATCATTCCCTGCATGCGTTTTTCTCCATTTTTTGCCCAGCATGCGTTCCCGCAATCTCTTCCTTTATTCTTCTCTCTCAGATTCATCGCTTGATTAGCCATACGCAGACTACGTGTATTGCATAGAATGAAAATCAAGCAGAAAGGAAAACTGACATATTTTCAATTAGTAAGCATGGCTCAGCTAATTACCGTGGAATGAGATTTTGCACAAAAAAGTGTACGAACAGTTGTACAGGCAATGTAGAAAAACAACGAAAATAATGAGGTCAATAAGCTAGCACTACGTACTGAATAGGAAATTAGGAAATCGAACTCACCAGTAATGCAACGTTGTTTCATTGGAGGAGGAGTCAACCGAAGTGTTTTTCGACTGCTGCTTCCATCGCTGGAACTGTCATGGTCACCCGGTGAGGAGGATTCGTAGTCGGACTGGACTTGGACTTTGCCAATAATAGGAGATTTCGGTGCTTGGACTACAGTTGTCTGTTGTTCCTGATCTCGTGCCTTGGGTCCTGCGGTAGCTGGAATTTCGGTAGGGGCAAAAAATAGAGTTACAGGTCGCGTATTTGGAGCGCCAGGTGCATCAAATCTATGAGCATTGGATTTAGCCATATAGTCGGAGTCGAGAATTTCTTTCCAGTAATATTTAGCTGGTTTGGCAGATTCACTATCTTCGTCATTGCTCGAATTTTCATCTTGCGACATTGGTTCTCCAAGCGTAACATTCCAATTCCAGCGCGTCTCGAATTCCAAAACATGAGATTGATAGACTTGAGCGACAAAATTATGGGATTCTATAGGGTCAGGGACTCCAAATAAACAGCGGGCAGTTGTTTTCTTCATCGTTTCTTCTACTCTCAGTCTCCTTCTGAAAACGTCCCTTGGAAGCACAACATTCAATTGATCTTCGACAGCTACTACAGCTTGCATATTGAACACCTTTATTTTCTGAGCAATTGCTCTACGAACGAAATCGTTGATGAAAAGTTAAACTGTGACTGCGGCGTCTCTTCGATTAAGAAGGAACTTGTACCCTGAAAGAACACAAACAAAAAACAAAGTTTAAAATTTAATTCTCACAGATTTCGAACCAAAAAAACACTCAAACTGCATGATTATCAATATGTTAATAGAATTAGCTTTAAGCTCAAAATCGCAGAGGCACGTACGTCTGATTGTATTTTGCAGTGAAGAGTAAAAACGTTTAGAGGATTGGAAGACAAATCTGACTTAGATTTGGTCTGCACTAGTATAAAATTGCTGATGAACGTCAAGTCTCAAATTTAACGAGTAATATTAAAATCATAACAAATAATTAACCAGTAACTCCTTTATAATTTGCGCGAAAGGATGGTATTTTAAGCGTAACTCAATGTGAGTATCTAACTCTAACTAGTGCTTCGTGCGCGTGAAGTGTAGTCGAGGAAGTTTCAGGAGAGACTGAAAGACTGAGTTTGTAGAAGTGGAGGGGGATGAGGGGAAACTCGTAGACTTTTTGTCCGTTGTGTGTTTGAATTCCAAGAGAAGAGTGAAGCTATTGAGTCTGGTACAACCGTTGATAAGAGAGGCGAGGCAGTTTTAGCTGACTTGACTTGAGCATTTAGCTGTTCTGGAAGGACTGCACAACATGACAGTGCAGCCAGTACTTCTACTTTTACATAGGAATACCTGCCCAAACTGCTAACGTCCCTAATCTGCCCGCCAAATGTATGTAATATTCCATCCTCAGCACGCGACTCATCTCATCTCTCCGTACCGAACCTACCTGTCCATTAACAACTCTACCTTTCCTAATTCAGATCCCTTGGAGCCTTCAGCTAAACCTATCTGTTTTGGCCAGTACAACCTGAACTCAAAATCCCTCCATTTCACTCAAACTGCTCGCCAGTTTCGCTACATGGATGTTTTGACCGTTGCCGTTGAGGAGGGAAATTGTACAATTGGTCGTGCTACTACATTTTCCGCTTCCAAATATATTAATTATGAATTGTATTCTAAATCCTAACGAATGAACAGTGCATTTTCATCGGAAAATATGCATTCATTTTGTATGTATTTCTTACAAGAATCAAACTGGAATTGAAATTCTTAAGCTTAAGCTATGTAGTAATAATAATATTTATTATTACTAAAGACAAAAACTAAACCCTTTGCCCTAAATAAACTACTAAACCATTGAACCCTGGCCATTTGAAATTGGTATAATGAAACGCAAAGAAAAGCAAAGTCAAGTCCATGAACATTCTTCCTAAGACAAAAACTCTCAAAGATTATTTTATGGACTCCCTTTTATGGGATTGTGGTTTGGGAATTTGGAATTCATCCCTTTACTCATCCTTATTGTAATTCCTCAAAGCCCTCGTAATAATAATATGCATAGAAATTGTTAAGTCTGGAACTGCAAAGACTTTCCTTGAGAAGACCAGACATTGTTGGGTTGGGAATGCAGAGATAGTTTCACACGAATAATGAGATTTGAGTGAAGAGTGAAAGACTGATTCTTGGCCGAGCTTGTATTCCATTCTACTCGCTCATACGATAACATTAAAAGTAAAAATGGAATATTTTATGAAATACATGAACTTTTTGTAGCATTTAATTGAAGGAGAGTGAATACAGTCAACATTGGAATGCTGTCTTGTCTTCTTACTGCCCGTTAAACCCAAAGATCTATGCAAAGAATGCTAACTGCTTAGGAAGACAAGAAAAGAACAAGACGCGTGACAGGAATGGAAAAATGAGATGTACTAGAAAATGGGTTATTTGGCCTTGGCCGACGCGTGGGCCAAATTATGCAAAAGAACTCAACAAAAACTAACTGACCCGCATGACCTAGTTTTTCCCCTTATTACTGCCAAACTAAATGCTAATTCAACTAAGATTGATTTGCAATAATTGCAAAGTCTAAACTATTTAAACTTCTACAAAATTATCTAATCTGAAATCGAAATCTAATTAAAACCTCCAACAGATATGCTCTAGCAGAGGAAGGAGGAAGGGTTCGGTGCTATTTTGGCATGCAAAAAGTTCCACATTCCGACCTGTATCCTGGCAAGCAATTTCTCCATTTTAACAAATTTCCCCATAAGCAAAAATACAATTTTGCACTGAAAAATCTAAGAAATTTCCCCATAAGCAAAAATACAATTTTGCACTGAAAAATCTAAGAAATTTCCCCATTTGCCCAATTTTTGTCAAAATCGTCCTCTACCCAGGATGCCGAACTTTTTTTGCGTACAGCTTATAACCAGTTCGGTTCGAAACCGAAAGAGCACACAAAAAATGACATACAAAATGTAAAAAATATTAAAATTAAACATAACAAAATTAAACGAATAAATGAGAGTTGTTATTTTGTTATGTGTAAAAATACCCGGGATCTCGTCCAAGAGTTTGATGAGTTGAGCGATTCCGGAGTGCGCAATAAAGAGCCAGTTTGGAAGGTGATGGTTATTGTTGCAAATCAGAATTTGCATGTTGAGTAGAGCAAATCTGAATCCGAATTGAGTCAAGTGAAGAAGTGGGAGAATTGATGAACAAAATGGAGACTGGAGAAAGACTAAAGTTGTGAAGGTGTGCATGGCACATGGGCTAAACTGGACACAGACACTCTGGAGCCTGACTCGCCTGCCTGCCTGCCTGGATGCTTTGCTTTGCTGTGCTGTGGGCGGGCGGAAGGAACGGGGCCGGGATTCCGATTGGGGTTCTGGAACAATCCAAACTTCCAAACTTGAGAAAGTGACAAAAGTCTAGATTTTTAGACGCTTTGTCTTGGCTGTCTCTGTTCTCTTCTCAACAATAACCCGCCTATTCATCATTCATGACATTGAAATCGATTCTGGACATTTATCACTGTTCCAGATTTTTGAAACTTTGTGGAATTCTCAATTGTCAGATTTCAGCCTTCAGGAATGCATGCACAAATCAGAATGAATACAATAGAAACGACTGTAAGGCTGTAACCAGTGCCCAATAGGTCATACAAAAGAGAAGATTGAAGAATTTGAGGAATGCTCTTCTTCACTGCACTGCACACCTGCTCAGCTGCAATGAAATCGAAGAGACTGCGACTGGAGACAAAAGTCTGACACTTCTTTTCATTTTTGGAAATTTTATTAAAAATTTATTGTTCCTTAGTAAGTATGCAAAAGCACTATGCAATCTTATCTATTTTACAATCGGGCTTTGATTGACCTTCAAAATATGGAACTAGTCTTGCTCTTGCCTAACCAACTTTGAACTTTGCAAATAAAAATTCTACGCAATCCACAAGTGTGTGAGCTATGAAGTTGATGACCAAAATAAATGATGACCAAACCAAACCAAACAAAGGTTTTCTGCCTTGTTCTGCACTGCACTATTATAGGCATTATTGCGAAGAAATGAATGTAGAATTTCCTCCAAGAAATATGCAAATCTGGGAAAATTTTCAGAGTTTTTGGAATTCTTAAGCAGTAAGAATTAGGAACAATGGTTTGCAAAAGAAATATTTTTAATCCTGCAAAGATTTAGGATTGTTTGTTTCCAACCTGTCTGCCAGATTTTAATCCTTGAATCATTTCTTCTTTTATTGCAAGGTGAATGTTGAAAGCGAAAGTAGAGAAGTGCAAATTATTGCAAAATTCAAAAAGCAAGAATAATTTATCAACTCTAAAAAATAATAAAGAGTCTTACCTCGGTTCCGCTTCCGACCTGACCCGATTGCTTCCAAACTAGATAACTTGAAGCCGGCAGTAATTCCTAAGTTCACTGATGGTCGCAATTAAATTCTGGCAATAATAATGTTCAATTCAATCAAAATATCACAAGCGCAAATCCAGAATAAAGATTTATGAAAAATTCGCTTCCACAATTTTCCAGAGTTGTTTGTTTGACGAGCAAAGTTTCTCAAATGAATTATGCCACAAGAGCAGCAGTGGGCAACGACCGGACAGAGTTCTTTGGAAAAACTTGAACTGGAATTTCAACGTTAAGAGTTCATTGCATCATTTCACAAAACGTCGTATAGAAAACGACAAGAGTTTGCCGTTGTCGGTTTTTTGGTAATTTCGGGCCTGTGTGTCAATGACCATTGCTTGATTTGTCTAACGGACAAAAGTTTCGCAAAGTTCATTCCAGGACAATTTCTTTGCAATAATTACATACATTGTTGAGCTGTGGAAAGCAAAAAGTAAACAAGACAATGCAATGTTTTGAGTCAACGAACTGCATGAATGGGTGCATGAAGGTTGATGGTCCATTTTTTTCGCAATGCGTAAATCATACGTAGTAAGTTGCTTAGCCCAGACGGGCATGGAATGCAGACAAAAGAAAAAATCTGCAATATTATTGGTTCTACGCTTGTCACAGGCTGCAGCAAGCGCCAAGTGTGAACCCGCCTGGTGTTGCCCCACTGCGTCGGCTATCCTTGCTGCCGCTGCCAGGCTCCCACTGCACTCCACTTCAACAACAATAAATTGTTGTTAATTATTAACAACACCAGAAACGTTTTGCATATCGCTGTCTGAAAATTGTGCATCATTCATATCACTTCCGCCCGAAATGACCTGATCTACCCTTCTTTCCTTCCTCGCCCGTTGCCCTCTTGGTATCTTGTGCTCTTAAATATTTCATGAGTGAGTTATTAGTAGTCAAATAAAGCAAAAACAATAAAGAATTATCACCGAAACATCTGACCCGATTCGATTCCCCACGATTTTTACTACTATTACGACTACTACTTTTGAGCTTGAGCACAGGGGAACGCTAAAACAGCATATGCATGCAAGCAACATTTTTCATTTGATGTGCATATGAAAAACGCAATTATAATTATGGATGTTTTGGTCTAATTGGAAATTACTTAATTTTGAGAGAATGAAAGAAGTGAAGGGTTAATACTCTAACTGTTCTCGAAGCAACTAATAACTTTTTTTTGAAGGGAGGGTTGAGCTGCAGTTCAGGTTGATAAAACTCATTTAGTCATTGATCATTTTGGTTTCATTGTGTTCTTGCCGAAAATGAGAGCGGAACAATCAATGTTTACGCACTGGTGACATGAAGAATCATAAAAATGAATACAAATATCGTCATTGCAGCAGAGGAAACTTCAATAATAGTGCACTCCAGGAACTGCATGTGCATAAAATATATTTCTCGTGCGTTCTCTGTAAATAAATGGTAGGTTGGGCAGGCTTTTGGATTGAGTGAGTTGGACGAGGACAATTGAGCACAACAGACGCAGCAACACCCATGTTGATCTTTTCACCTGGCCTATTAAATATCCATTTGTGAATTTAAAACATGTAACCTATACAGACTCTTAGGAAGAAGAACGAACTTGTGGAGATCAAATATAAGTTCAGTTGGACAAATTTTTTGTGTAGCATTGGAAGTAGAAAGCTCATAAATGTAAAGTATGAAGCTAAAAAACGTTACGGACCGTTGGAAGTTGGAAGCGCGCCGGCAAACTAAAGGGACAAAATCCTCGCGTCATTGATAGCGGAAATATTACAGAATAATGTTGGGGAATTTTGAGTGAGAACCGTACTAATTCGTCACTTCCGATTTTGATCCTCTCAATTCCAATGATCACTCTGAAAGTGACCCAAGTGAGCAAAATGCCTTGGGTCTTCTAGGCAATCAATTATCAGGTGTGCATTCACGAACATTTTCCTGCATTATTTAAATGGATTGTAGTAATCATTTCTTGAATTTCTTAACAACGGTTGGCTACATGTATGCGGTTTTGTGTGTGCAGAGAGTAGACCAGAATTCATGGCCAGAAGTTTTATCTGTTCATTCTCTTAGGTCCTTGTCATGTCAAATTATCATGGTTTTGGGTTCTGTATCCAATCCTGGGAGAAAGTTCATGGATTAGGACTTAGGACCAGGAGGCAGGCTGCTTGAACAAAATGGTTTTTAAACCCAACGGAAGTGACTAGCCGCAGAATTTGATCTGGGAAGAATTTTGATCAAGCCTCGTCGTCCTTCACTTCCGATATATTCATGTTAGTCTGCTAGCTAACTGGTCCACTCCAGACATTCCTAATTTGTACGTTGGACTTGTATTGTGTACAAACACTGGTAGCACGAAAACTACGACAATGCTCTTGTAGTCAAATCTTGTGGTTTTGGTCTGGAGGAGGAAGGGATTTCGTGACTGGCTCTCTCAGTCACTCACTATATTTAACTCTACTATTATTTCATGTTTTTTTTGGACTTAGTTACTTAGTTCGCATTGGACCCTGTTTACATTCTGCTCGTTCTAAATAAATAATGAATAAATATAGGACTGCAGACCATGTGAATTAATAGCGTTGAATTGCTCTTTCGACTCGGTTCCAGACTGATTGGCGTTGCATTGGGCCTAGCAGTAATAATAATTTTTTTTAAAGAACCACGAGTATAATTCTGAAATTATTAATGTCCATTCGGTCTGGAGATCATTTTAATAGTATTGGTGGCTTCGATATGAAAAAAAATGTGAATCATCGACTTATGTTGTGGAATGAAGAGTGGGTGCGAGAAACGAGTCGAGCGAAAGACAACGTGTGCTCATCCAGGTGTAAATTATCCTGGCAATCATCTATCTCCCGACTCCCGATCACCTGGCCATTTAATGTACGAGAAAAAATAAACTCTCATAACTAACATGGACAACACCACAAAATATAAACCCCTTTGACTTGACTTGCTCATCATCATAATATTAATACGTGGATGCTCCATGAGGGCACCTCTACGTCTCCGGTCTCTGATGAACGGGCATTATTACATCTGATCTGAGCAACAATACTAGAGAGGAGGACGACAAGAGAATTGTTGGGCGAACTCTCATTTGGACCTATTGTTATTTACGACCGGATTGACCGGGTGTTGTACTTTCATTTCTACCGCATCTTTCTTCATCATCCTCAAACATTTAATTCCGTCCCACTCCAATTGCAACTACTCAGAATCATCAAATCTACCTCCTACCGATTGCCGATCCAACATATTTTCACATGTACGCGTCTTACTGCGTGAGGTCATGTACGATATAATTCCAGATTGACCTCAGCTAGCAGTCATCTCTAGTTCCCACTAACAATAGGGTTCATCAGGGGCTAGTACTTCCCATTCCCATTGAGCGCACAAGAAATATGGACAGTTTGAATTCTAATTACTTTAGTACTTTGCCAATTACATGTACAACCTCATTTGATCTCAAAAGAAATGAACAGCAATCTCGCTTAACAAAGAATTTACACAAACTATATTCTTACAAAAAAAGAATTTGGTCAGTAGAACTACAGACTTGTGAATATTTTGAGGTTAGCAGTGCAAAGTGAGTCACAAAAACATAAAGAGGAAAGGAAGCCCAGAACATGCGGATGAGGATGAGATGCTACTTCCGCAATGTAAATAACTGTTGATGTGATTTATTACTTTGGGAGTGCATTATCACATCACATGGCGATTTGTAGTTCGGGATGTTCAAGCTCAAATAAATAAACCTTTCAAGTACTGAACGAACCCCTCTTTAGTAGCATAAAGGAAATCATCCCATGATTAAATTTTTAAATGGAAAGCACAGAGCAGGTCTCCCTGTTCCGGATCTTCATTCTACTTTAATTTAAATGCACTTAATCCTTCCTCTTGTATCTGCTGCATCCTCACTCTCACGGACCAATTTGCTCGGTTCTGGAAGTATAAATGTTTCAGTGTTGGCAGAGTTTTCACACAGTCTGGCTAATTGACCCAGAGCAGGGTAGGCATCGGATTTGGGCACAGCAATTTATTTTCTGAGGGATTTAAACCTTAAATCTTCCTGCCCTATTCATATCCCTCGCCGTGTTCTGTCATCACCAAAATCGGGAATTCACCTGCTGCTTCCAATTTGTTATCATTGCTCCCGTACATCAGTTCTTCCGGTCCTTATTCTGTGACCGTATCTGATTCCTTATCGGAAATAGCAGCAGTCGCTTTCATATTATCACATCAACTGTTTAAATCGAGCTTGCACGCAAAGGTCTAGTCCCTCTTTTCAATGCAGGCTTTTCACTTCTGCAATTTGTACGAGTTGAATGTATGCAGATACAAACCCAAACTAGCCAAATGTGTCTTTTTGCACCAAATTGCATTTTGGAAATTTGATTTACAAAATTACTTCTTCTGGATGGACATTTCAAGATTACATCAATTCGAAAAGTAGAACCAGCATGTACTTTCACAATTGACATGAAGTTGACGAAATCTTACGTGAAATGGAAATCCAAATGTAATAAATTTTCTGGATTCAATCGTGGAATTACAATATTGAAATTATCGTGATCCCAAAATTGAATATTTTCAAGAAAACGTCAGTAAATTGACAAAATATTAAATTAAAATAGAAATCTGAATCCGGCATATACTGTCCTAAAGAACTCGTTTCATTGCATGAAACCCGTATGACAATTGAATAAAGAATAAAGCAAATCAGTCAATCAAAACGCCATGAAATGAATACGTTAAGTGAAATCGATGTGTCACTGTGGAATATGTTACTTCTAGCTGAGTTTGTAAGAATAAATTTAATACAATCAAAATCTACGACTGAAATTTAAAACTCGGAGTGTTCGAGTGTGCCACTGGATTTACGACTATTGCCACTTTAGATTAGTTTAATGTGAGTTGAGTGACATATATATTATGCCGACCGCAGCAAAATTTCCTTATCAAGACTTTCAAGACTGCCGCACAGCAACCTCAACACCAAACCAAAACTGGCACTTGAGAACTTTCAAGAGATATCTGGAATTATTAGAAGTTGCAGGCATCATCATTTTATACATTACAAAATTGCAACCAAGGCGAAATCTACAAAGAACACAACTGTAGGAATAGAACGCAGGCAAACACATCTACACAATTCCTTGTTCCACCCCTAGCTACCATTGTAAAAATGTGAGCAAAAGATCCGTGAAATTCACTGAGCTTTTGTAATGAAACAACATTCACATTGTTCCGAAATTGCAGAAGAATTGGTTCCTTAAAGATAATGTGGCATATGTGTCTTATCAATTTTCGAAAGTAAATTGGAAGGGTGGGTCTCTTTGACGGGTTTACCACACGCACCAAAATGTAGAAGAATAGGTGAATAGGTCCTCCAAGGGTTCATAAAATAACCAAAAAGTACACGGAACGTTATAAAAATTGTTGAAGGGAAGGGGAAACAAATAGCAGAGATCCCACTTTGCCGTTACGTTGCGCTAGCAATAAATTTGACCGCTGCACCACGGGACACACGTTGAATCATCAGGGTGGACTCTGGACCAAAAACATTGTGTAATTTCATTAAAAATTTATAATTGAGTCAATGCATGAGTACTCAATAATCGGATATGTCTGCCGAAGTCGATGTTTCTGTGTCACGTCAGGGCATCTGTTTTCTGTTCAAATTCAATTTTTCCATGCTGCTTGCTTTGCTGCTTAGGGAGAAATGAAATGAATGGGTGCTCTGCTCGTGTGACTCTGAGTCTGAGTGGGTTGACTATTGACTTACTTTCATATTCCACTTACATGTTATGTCGGCAAAAAATCGTGCCGCAGTCAATGTCGTCAAATGATACACATTATGAAAGGTTTAGTCGGCAACAATTATTTGTGCGACACTCGGATCCGAATACATCAAATTCTGAGTAGGGTTCTAATGCAGGCAGGCTTCAAACTCAAATAACTTTGTTTTCCACTCACCACTATAATTATTTTTGTTGCTCATCAATAAATGCAAAGAATTTTTAATCTAAATCCTGTCCAGGTTTTCATTCCCTAAACCAGGCACAGCCGTACAAGCCCACGTTTTGGAATTGGTCCTTCCTGCCTGAGACATTGGTCGGTCTCAACCGAATTCTAAAGCATTTATGTGACTTATGACACTTATGATTTTCGCAAACTTTTTTCTTCTTTTAATCATCATCTGTCTCATTTCCGCAGGCAGCAGAGTAATTGGCAGAGTAATTGGCAGATTATGTTGGCTGAGTGGTTCAGGAATCTGAGCAGACGCTAAAAATTGACAGATCGAAATCTGCAATTGTTGAGAGCAGAAGGTGAAGCCTGAGGAAAATTAATTGACAGATCGAAATCTGCAATTGTTGAGAGCAGAAGGTGAAGCCTGAGGAAAATTGACCGACATCAGCTATTCTTGTTAACTCGTGAGGATTAAAGTGAAAATTCTGTAAATGTAGCAATCTGTCGTGTAATCACTCAGCACATTTCCCAGCATCCCATCGTGCTCCCAATCCTAACCGAAAGTTCGGATCAGTTGAACCAGGAAAGGTCTGAAAGGTGGTATGACATGACAGTTTCAGTCAATGTGACACACTGCCATGGGCTCTAGACACTTATCCGCTTCCTCAGACATACTGAAATGTGTCATCCTACCTTAACATTTTAAACAGGTTAGGCTTTGTCAAATGAACAACTGGTTCCGATAATAAAAGGTGGCACGAGTTGAAGAAAGATGCGGCTCATCACCAAAAGTAAAAGCATTAACCAACTGAAGTGGGAGGTCGTGACAAAGGACTGCACATTTGTTTAAAATTAAACGAATTAAATTCGACACTTGGACATAACCACAATTTGAAACTCTAAACTTGAAATTTCAGTCTAGGGTTTGCTGTCTAAATTTGTATCTACGGCTGCAAGTCTTCACCATCATAAAGAATACTACTCTCATCCTTGTTATTTGACTTCAAGATTTGCAGTCCCAACATTTTTTAATTCAAGCCAAATAACTAATATTCTGGTAACATTATAATATCACCAGGGATTGAAATCGAAAGTTTTTGGGTAGTAACAAAAGTGAAAGTTTACCTTTGGAAGGCTGAGTGAGTCGTGACCACACAAAGTGGAAAGGTTTTGAACACCTTTAAAGCCCAATCATGTAAAATATCCGCTTTCGAATGGATATCATCCTGGCTTGTAGGGATTAGATTATAACGGTTGAAATAAATGCTCTCGAGGAATCCCCCATCATAATTCATAAGGCACATGTTTCAAACTACGTGTGGTCCTAGAGTAAATGTATCCTAATGCCCTTATGAGGAAATGAATGAATGACATGTACGCAAATAAAACATTTAAGGAAGTGCTTCAGAACCTACAAGCCCAATCCATCTGTGCTCAAGTGGAAAATGTAAATATTGGTAAGTGGTCATATGTCATTTATGTAACTTCAGTTAACCACCATGTTTGAAGACTCTTCTATTTTATGCTTTTCTAATTTGTTTAGCAAGCCCAGACTCAAACAATAATCAACTCAAGGCTTACAAAATCATGAAGTACTTGCATGCCCTAAGCTCAAGCTCAGGCTCTCAAAGTCTCTGAGTACAAAGTTTTTTAATATTCTTTGTTTCTATCGGAATCAAACCGAGGCCTTGTAATAATCTATTATTATTTAATAAGTAATGTAACCATGGATTAAGGATGCGGATGAGGTTGAAGTTGAAATGGTGCAGTGCTTGGTGCAGATGCTCAACAGCGATGCGCCTTATTTCACTTTTCTCCAGCTGTTTCTATATATTATTCATCCCGGCTGCTCTTAATTTTTTTCTTCTTTGGGGTTTAGCCCTCATCCAAAGGAATACGTTGATACGGAGAAACCACACACGACACATAAAATAGAACCGTTAAAATATTCGCCCATGCCTTCAAATGCTACCACAATCTGAGGTTTGCATCTTCAAAACAATAATAATAAAGTTATGTCATCTGAATGCAATCTCTGTCATTTCATTTGGCAAAAGCACAGCCGCAGCCAAAATCATATCAGATCAGCAAATTCCCCATTCAGCTATGCATTTCGACTTTGTGTACAAGAGAATGATTATTTTTTCAGACATGAATCTCTAAATCTATTGAATGTGAATGAATGTGTGTTATGCAATAATACGAGCCAAGTCTCACGCCAACCACACGCTGCCTCCCATGCAGCAGTTCAGTTCAAAGTTTACTGAGTCATTGGTTTCCCATTAACAAAATGTTGATAAGGCTGCAACAATACAATGCAACTCACACAAACACATTGTCACATCTTCAATGAACGCCGTTCCTCCCTAATGTCATCTCAAATTACTCAACAATGACTGACTGACTGTGCAGTGCTTGCTTGTGCAGTCCTGCAGTCATCAGAGTCCAGCCCAAAAAAATCAACGTTAACTTCTATACATTCGTATTTTTGTTTGTTACTCAATTTTTCCGTAATTTTAGTTCTAATGGTGGTTTTTGTGTGGAAAGACAATCTGTAAAATCACCTTCATTTGTTTGAGAGGTGATGTGAATCTTTGGTTGGGTTACTTTTTGTTAGCTTTGCTTTGCTTTCGCTGTCGTTATTTCCTATCCTCTAATCCCAACTTGATCATCTAAAACTTTGATCTCTTCATCCCCCTCTTCCTCCAAACCCTTCTTTCCTTTTCCCATTTCCTCTCATAAACACACACATAATGTTGAACATTTACTGTGAGGTAACTTTGGTCACGTGTTTAGATGTGGTCCCAGGTAATTCTCAGTCATTAGCGTTGTTTTCAACTGTGAGATGCTCTAAACCCATCAGCCTTTGCTTTCTGTTTGCACATTTTAGTTCTGTTCTGACGCCTCTTGCTGAGTTCAGCTCAATCCTTTTCCCATGTAAACGTAATCTTGGCTGTTGGCTGGGATTGACTCAATGTTCATCCTTAAAGTTTCCATCCTTTGTTTCAGCCCAAAATCTATACATTAACTCTAATCAGCGGACAAAGGGTTTAGATGAAGGATGACGAAGTATATTTTGGAAACGTTGTGTTGGGAACATGAGTCGGCGAAAAAAGTTTTCCGGCATGTACATGTACGAAGAGTACAGCAGAACACTTTGGAGCAGCGCTTTAGGTTGTACGTTGTACTGCAGATATTTTTGAGTTTTACGATTTCTTGGGAAACAATCCTAAGAGCAAAATGTTAGCATTAAATTCGTAAATGTAATTTGAGAAATTGAAAATTGGGCTAGACAACTTTTGAATATAAACAATCTATTTTGCAATAGCTACGAGGTCTACAAACGGAGGATTGACCTGATCCTTTTGTTGAAACAAAACAAAGTTGAACCCACTTTTGGTAGCATTCTGAGATCCGGATAACACATATGACACATAATGACGCTGCAATAATTCAAACCTTTAGTCGTTTATGCAAACACCTCATTCAAACTATACCAGATTTGCAGGGCATGGAGTACATTATTTTTCTGGCTGCTTCCGCAGATTGTCATAATTCAAAATAGAGGTGTTTAGTAACGCGGAATGGAGTGCCTGATTCACGAGAGTAGCATTGCTGAATGCGTATTTTTTAATTCAAATGTTTAAATCTTGGTTTTTGCAAATTTACTGGTTGGAATTTGAAAGTTTTCAGAAATGCTGGACCATGTAGTCTTGACTTCATTAATTAATTTAGCGAATCATGTCTGTATTTGTTCGACTTGGACAGAAGCAGTGTTATTTGGGATATTCTTTCGGAACACGAATTTTAATTTGAAGAGTAAAAGGTTGAGCGTGCATCTTGATATCGGCAATCAAATTTTGAAACTAAAATGTGGAGTAAGCACAAATGCTGGGAAAAGTTGTCGGGGTTTTATTGTTTGCAAGTTGAATGAAGCGAGCGCAATTTGCTATTTGCTTGCCCGAATGCGTCAAACAAAGAGTTGAGTCACCAGAGCCATCCATCGCTCCAAGTGTACAGGAAGAACGCGAACCTTGGACCTGTACAATACGACATTTGTGTTTGTGTTGGGTCTGATTATAACTAATCTGGTGGAAATTTTTCATTTAATTAGTCACGCACTCAGGCAATGATGACATATCTTATGACTTTACGGTTCTTTAGAAACATATGGAAAGAACTCAAATTCCTTCTTATTGACGAATCTGTATTTTTGTGCTCTTACTCGCTACTTTGACATTGAAAAAGCTGCGAATTTTCCCTCAGTTATCCATCCAGCTCCAGGTCTGAGCTTTGGGAATAACTGAAAATGCATCGTTTCAGTGCGACAAGATTCAGTGCTTTTTAGAAATACTATGAGGACTGACTGAGGAATGTACCCCTCAAGAATTAACTGGACGTGCTGACGCTGGCAGTAGATGCACTTTTGGTTGTCGTAGGAAGCCTTGAAGAATTGGGATAACGGCTGAATGACAGCCAATAGCGTGTTAAAATTCTATGCATGATAATTACCAGAAACTTGAATCTCCATTTTTATCGTCCAGTTTCTTTGGCATCAGAGATTTTCTTTCAACAATGAGGGCAAGAATGCCTTTGCATCCATTCCAAGGGTGTGGAGCCGGTACAAGATTTGCAAGAAGATACGACTGCTGCAAAGTCGCAGCATTTTCGCTTTGCAAAATTACATATCAAAGCTCGAGAAGAAATGAAGAACTTTCGACAAAGTTTTGATAATGGGACACAGGTTTAATTCAACATTTTCAATTTTTCTCAATAATGTCAAGCAATAAATGAATGCAACATTCTCCTTAGAGTAGACTATTCACGGCTGGTGATAAACACTTACGAAGATGATTAAATTATGTATTAACTTAAGGGTGCTCTTCACATTTTTCCTAGCCTTAAGCGAACTACGAACTAGAGCTAACGATCACCACTGATTGGATAGGTCATTGTTGCTACTCATAACTACAACGTGGTTTTTGTACAAGAACACGGGGTCACACACATTCTAAAATTGGACAACTTTTCCTCATAAAGAGTAAACAACAACAATGCAGCATTTAGACCAAGTTCCTCTAATAGTAATAGTACTAACTAGACTTGTTCTAAATTAATGTTGTTCACTTTATTCATACTCAAGAATTCTTTAATCCTTAGCTGTAGTTTTTCATAAACTAAGACATAGCATAAGAATGTAGTGCGAATGATTTCATTGCTGAGACCAGATCAACGACTCAACTTTTATAATTAACAGTAACAATTCCCCACCATTGGCGCTGGGAAACATCCTCGCTCGGATGGATGGCATCTTTTGCCTTAGTACAAGTATGAGCGCATTTATAGTTCACAAATCAAGCATCTCAACTAATTAGCAGCTAGCTTGAACAACAGTTCACTAAAACCATACTCGTAGTACTCATTCCCCATTCTACATTATCAATTGAAAACAAAACACTAGAATAGACTTTGAGACTTTAGACAAAGTACTAAATTCATTGCTTAGCATATGGAACAAATTTAAAGTTGCATGAATAAAGAACAAGTAAAAAAATGTAACCAACTAACTAATTTAATTATAGTAAGAACACAAGTAAAGAAATAAATCAGCAAAATGTGATTGTTGTAAACTGGTATTCAACCATCATAAAGCTTTATGTTTAAGTATAATTTTCTGTGTATGGCAGCATTTTCCTAGGAAAGTGGAACTGGGCAACCATCTCCCGCTAGAATACACAGACTCACGTCCTTCTTTCACCAAAATAAATGCCAAGTAAAGTATTCCATACTGAAAGCTAACTGCTCAACTCCTTAAATCCAAATCAAGTTTTAAATTCGTACACAAAAATTTCAGTTATTGTGAATTGCTCGATAATTTAACTTTACATGTACATGTTTGTCATGAAAACAACAGAGTTTCTACAAAAATTTAATCGACTGAAATAGTTAAAATTGTTTTAGAAAGTTTAGCACGTTAGCCAGCCTATTTTGTGTAAAAATTGTGCTCTGCGTTGAATGATAAATTGTTACTTCATTGTAGCAAATTGCTTAGAAGTAAGACTAATTCGTCGGTTGAATCACAGACGAGACCACTATAAATATTGAAAAGGACTATTGTACAAGATCCTACTTTTCTGACTGTCTCGTCGGCTGACGTACGTTACTAAAAGTATGTCGTCTGTCGACTAAAGAACTGTTCAGAATATTAATATCAATCTAGGTTTTGGGTCAAACGATGAAAAGAACTTCAAATTTCACCTTGAGTAAAAGTATTGATAGCACACAATCAGAGTCTAAGAGTACAAATAACAAGTCTCATCCAAGGAGCCCAAATTCGGCCTCATTCACGGTTACAACAGTGATGGGAATTTCTTTGGTAAATTACAAATGCAAATAGTTCAAAGGAATTTGTGACTCTTGGTCGCGGATCAACATTATATCTACAAATATCGAAATTGAATTACTGCTAACCAGAGTTTTTTTTAGACGACGCGACATTAAATTCAAATATGGGCTACAAATAGCGTGGTTATTTGGCTATGCTACGAACGACTCACGCCTTAATTATAATTCACTGGAGTGGTGCTGTGCACCTGGTACCTAAAATTAATACTTGCACTCGAGAAATCATCGTCTCAACATGTACGACTTCAAGTTCCAACGTTATAAGCTAAATTTAATTGAAAACAGCACTACACTCTTATGTCAATCTTGTATTAAAACCCTGACTACAATAATTATTCATAAAAAGCAGGAATTCGAAACTTGGTAATAAATTAAAATTAGACTATTTCTAGTTAAAGTCTTCGGTCCTAAAAATTGAAGCATTTGGGGTTAAAGTTTGGCATCAATATATAAACCGTGTGGTTACATTATATGACTTATTAAAAGCGTTTCAAGGAGAATTAGGATGACCGTTCGTGTCCATATCTTGCATATGGAGCGAGTCATTGTACAGACTTCCATCGGCACTACTTGTCTCACTCGTATCATCCCTGCCAAATAAATAATCCACAATTAATTAAACTTAATGTCTTGAAAAAATAAATTTGCTATTGACTGCTGAGTCCAAATTATCCATACCTTAAAGCTGATTGACCGATATCACCGCCTCCTTGAAGAAAGTGACTCAAGTCCGACATATCACTCACACTACCAGGATTTCCTGGTGGATTGAGTCCTCCATCTCGGCACCAAATCTGTCGCATTTCTTGTCGACGAAGCCTCATCAATGATTTATACTCAGATATTCTCATTTTCTTTCCGTCGACAATGCAGGTTCTCTTTGGTCTGGGCCGGTATCGATAGTCAGGGTGTTTCTCCATGTGCAGTTTTGACAAACGAGATTGTTCTTCATAGTACGGTTGCTTCTCGCCATTACTCATTGCCTTCCATCTAGCGCCTGGAATCAAACACAATAAATTATTGCTTTTGTTATTCCAGCGCTACTTTCTCCATTGCTTTCTTCGTTCTAACCAGGGACTACGTATTGTTGCTTTAACCAATTAACGGTGCGAACAAAAATATAAATTTGGAGAAAAGTACCCCAAGTTAGTTTAAGTGGGATAAAATCCTGATCTTGAAGTTTCGAAAATGGCAAACCTTTAGAATTTAACAGTTTTCTGCTTATCGGCATTTTGCACTGGAAATTGGCACAAGTGAAACGTTATATTTCTTGGCAACCCAAACAAAGGTGGTACTGTACTGTGCTAGTCAGTAAATAAATAAATTGTGCAAGGTTTTCAAACTTATGTTTTCTTTTCACGGATGAAATTTAGTATTCATTATTCGCGGTAAATGCCAGGCAGGCAAGAGGATTTGTGTAGCCCAGTTGGAATGAGAAAACATTGCTTTTCGGTTCGGAAATAATAACTCACCCAGTATTTTGGAAATGTTTGAATTGTGCATATCGGGACAGGCCTTGAGAATTTTCCTCCTCTCATCCTTTGCCCAAACCATGAATGCATTCATGGGTCTCTTGATATGAGGTTTACTCTCAGTCTCTCGTTTCTGCTGCCGAATGATTTTTGCACCTACAAATATTCAAAATCAAATTGGTTTCACCGATTTTTTTTTATCAATTCACAAATGCTTATTGAATTTGGCATACTTTGCTGGCAAGCAGAGATAAAATCGCCATCTTCATTTTTATTTCGTCGATGACCAGATGATGGTGTTGAGTCTTCTTCTTGACTGTTTCCGTTCATATTGTACATTGACGTGAGAGGATATTGCCCTACCTTGCCAGAATTCATAGACGTGGGCGGGAGTGTTGGCGAAAATGGAAATGGTTGCTGATCCTTTCCTCCTCCTCCTATTCACGTCAACCATAACAAAAACAATAGCAAAGAAATTAAGATTTTTGTTTCATAAGCAAAATGAATCAGCATTCTTTCAAGATTCGATTAAATATATCAGTCATTGTAAGGCAAACTTACCCGATGGAAGCGGAAATGTAGTGAATGGCATGAAAGTTGGTGGTAAGACAAGACCAGGCGGAACAGTGTTTCTGGCTGAATCCGAATGAGAATGATTGTGGTGTGACGGTGATGAGCCATTTCCAGAATTACCATTTCGCATGTAATTATTATTTCGTCCACCTGAAGTCCCGCTGCTACGACCTTTAGGTTTTGACAAGTTCAAAGGTCCGTCCGTTTCTGGAGACACTGGTGGGGAAGCATGTTGAGGAGTATTTCCTGGTGTACCTCGGTTCCCCATTGGAAGTCCTGGCCATGACTGCAGCGGTGACATGAGTTGCTAACAACACAACCACAAAATATTAAATGCGATAAAATAAAACGTAATAAAACAGATATTGCCGGTTAGATGACAAATGAGAGGAGGGCTGGTAATAGGAAGAGATCAAGCTGTAATGCTTTGCATCCAAAATGTATTGGTCGGAGGGAAGAGTTTGGAAGAAACCAAGTTGTCATCAGTGACTGTTTCAAGCTTACAATGCAGCTGTGACTTACATTATTTTTGTGAAGAAAGGGCTGCATCGTCTGGAGCGGGGACTGAAATGCTCCGGACGCATGATGAAGCTGATCCAAAAAAGGAAACAGAACAAAATTTGGACCCATTGCTGCTGCTGCTGCCACAGCCGCCGCTGAAGGTGCCATGAATGACTGAATTGGAGATGGGGCTGATGGTTTACACCCATTCTTTAAAAAAATGACACAACAGTTAGTCCTTTATATTTGATTCTTATCTGTGGTCCCAAGGAATAATTTTAAGGTGCAGATTTCAAAGATGAACTTACTTTGCCATGACTGTCTCCACCTCTTTGATGATGGTTATGATTATTATTGTTGTTGTTGTTGGTTGGACTAAATTCAACCTTTGGAACTAACATTTGTGGACTTTGAGAACCATGTCTATTTTGTTGAAGTATGTCAATTGTAGACTCTTGTTTGCTTTTGTTACTTGAGGACACCTGCAATAAAGCCATTCCACAACAATTTTTTATTCATAATTCCTTACGTTGTATGGCATTTGATAAGTTTGGATTTCAATTCTGCTTCATTCGAATAATATTCTAAGACTGTCTTTCATTTTGAAGGCAGGTACACAGAAGTTATGTTTGCCTTTCAGCAAGCATTTAGATGCACGGAGAAAGTCTGGGGAAAGCACGGATTACAAATATTTCCAGGGCTGTTACTTTTTATTAGTATTTCGAACACTCAAAACAGTATGTCCCGCTCTCCTTAGACAAATATTAAGCTTATTTCGAATTCTTAAGCTTTACTGTTTGAATGTGACAATTCCGACAATATTTTACTAAATTGAAAGATGCCATACATATACCAATGGCATCAATAGGAGTGGAAATGGCTTCTAGTCGAGCTGTGACGTTGTGAGTTGTTTTTGCTTTGAAGAGATCTATTCTTCTGAAGTGACCTGACCAAGACCGTCTACGAGTGCAGAGATGAAATGATCAGTCATGAATAGAAGATGTGCCAAAGTAAAGAGAGCAGAAAACTGACTCTTGATGTGTGAGAAGCACCGAGAGTTGAAATGTATAATAAAAGGAAAAGAAGAGTCAGGAAGGTAAGGTTTTGGTTTGGATTTTGGATCCATCTCGTGTGTTTAGAGTGAGAGATACACAAAAGTTGACATTCATGATCTGAGAGAAACATTAGGTGGTGATTGACAGGAGAGGAACAGGAGCACAGGGCACGGAAAGAGAATACAAGAACAGGAAAGAATCGCAGACAGCTCTTTTTATCATCCACAAGACCCGGATTCTAAGAGGTCATCGGGTCGTGATTGTGGACTCCTTCACAAATTCTAAAATCCGGCAAATGTATCGACTCACTCACTCAGTCTCAGTTTGCCAGTCAGACCTGTTCTTGTGTTTGAGACGTAAGAATAGCCGAGTGTCTTTCGGATGGAAAGACTTGTTTCAGTTCTCTTAGTCTTTTCTACTTCCCTCAACTCTGAGAGTTCAACTCACCACCACATAATGGAACAAATGTGAGGTGTTGACAAGTAAATGTACTACAATTGCGCTTTTTCCATGTCCAATCTTCTCTCACAGTTCAAAAAAGAAATTCTCTCGCCACTCTAAACTCCAAACTCCACTAAAATCCGCTCGTTATATTATTGTATCTCGTCTTGGTTACAAGCCAATAAAAATTCTCTACATCTGTCTCACACACTCTTACTCAATTTCTTCCCTTCGATTCATTTCCCATTCTTTCTTCTAACAAAACATTCACCATCTACCAAACTTACAGACTTCAAACGGTGTGCTTTGGGAATTAGATATTTTTTTAGAACCTTCATTGAAACGATTGGGTAATTCTTTCCTCCACTGAAAGGAACATAAATTCTGGTTCAATTGAAATATAAATGGCACTATGGTACCATACATTAAAACGAACTAATGTCCCAGCAGAACAATGATTAATTATTGTAATTTTCTGCAATGCACATCAATGTAACTTAACATTACGAAGCAATAAACATTTCATTGTTGACAAGGCTTGAATTGGATTTAATATTATTCCTATAGGAAGGGCTGAGAAGACGACCAAGGACGGAAACAGTGAAATAAAGAGGACCTGCAATTAGTAGAAAAGAAAAGAGATGGAAAGAAAGCAATTTGTAGAAGCCCTGCTTGAGAATTAACGTAAATGCAAAGAGGCACGGTACGGCACGAGATAAGATCGGTTGGGTGAACAAAGTTGAACAAAATGTAATATTTGACTAGAAGAAGCAGTGCTCGTGGACTGACTCAATCGTCTTGTTGTGTTTCTGATCTGAATGAGAATGAAAATAACAGGAGCTTGGAAGAGAAGAGATGAGAGCGAGACTTTCCTTTAAGTCCATCTCCTGGAAAATCCTTTTTCCCACAACTTCTCTTGACTTGAACAAAATTCATGTTCTTCTTTCACTAGTCGTCGGACGGGAAGTCTGAACTCTCTGAACGTGCGTATGAATGAGTGAACGCACAAAACAGACAGACTTAGACTAGTATTTATGCTAACCATTCTCAATTGTGTAAAATTAATGGGAAACTTGGAGAGTGAATTCTTTCCAGAATGGTTGTGAATGTCAGCAAATCTTTGGAAACTTGTGTCTCTCCATGCCCCTTGTAATCAGCCCACATTGTCAACTCAACAATGACTAATCCCACGTATGTAAATCACCCACTCATCCATGAATCCATAATAACTCTTCTCGACGTTCAATTTCAATACAAATCTAGGTGTACACAAAACATAGCCAGCTCTGCCCAAATACAAAAAGACCAACATCCTTTGACGATTCTCTTAGACTCAACTAAAAGCCTGAAAATTGGAACGGAAAATATACATTTATTCATTTAGAAAGCTGCAGATCCTTCCGAATATTCTCATCTTGTTTGTACGATTCCGTTGCAAATTATTTATCTCGGCTCCAATCAGCGAATTTCAGTCAAATCATTTCCTTTCCGACGACGAGTACTACAGACTAATTTTTTTTCATCTCAGCTTCTCCTTCTGAAGATAAAGCCAAAAATATCCTATTGTTGTCTACGACGAAGAACTTCTATAACTTTTACTATATCTTAATTAGATTTTTCAAAGATCTCAGATAACATTGGAATGATAAAATGAAGATTGTACAGTTAAAAAAATGCTGCACAGGAGGGCATGTCGTTCTACTCCCAACCTCCGCCTTCTTAACTCAGCGCTGTTGAACTGTTCAACGTAGCATTGCACTCTCGCCACATTTGAAATACAAATAATTCATAATGGATAATGAGTTATGGGAGATGAAAAAAAAAGTCCCGTATTTTCCTGTAAGACCCAAGATAAAAGCTACATTCTGACGATAAGTAAGTTGGCTGGTCCTTGGTGGAAACCGAACCAATGCAGTGGAATGAAACGAAGCAAAATGTCCTGTGGAATGAGAATGAAGTATGTTTTGTACAGACATAGACACCAGCTTACCAGCTAAAGCAAAAAGAGCAGATTCCGTGCGATGCAGTGATCCATATATGAGAATGACATGAACCTATAAAAGTTCTACTTCGGTCACATCCATAATTTCTAACCTGAACCCATAATTCTCAGGAATCCGTTTCTAGTCTATAAATTTGTCTGACTTCATGAACTGAGCGGAAAACTGAAAGAAATGGGAGCGCAAAACGTGGAAAACGGCAAAGTGAGAGTAAGGCTGGATTTCTGGAAACGACAAAAGCAGAGATCTCGATGAATTTCAACACTAAAACCACCGAGTACATTTATTTGTGAATAGTAAATGTGTGTATGCAAAACAGAGTTGGATGATTTGTTGTTTTTAAAGATGAATCTTTGAAGAAAAGAGGAGCAGGACCCGTTTCGGAATTCCAATCCATAACATAAACTATGAGAACTCATCCATACAGCTTACATTTATTTCAGAACGGTATCTAAAAAACTAACTCACAAATAACGCCGGTCTTTTTTTACCCCAGCGCCATTATATCCAACTTCAACTCCAAATTCACATTCCTTCTTATTTTGCATTACTAAAAATATAATAACTTATGTTCAAACTGTTACAGGTCCCTTGTATCATCCAAACGAGTTTCAAAAATTTATTAAAGGTTAGTTAAATTTAGTCTCCCATCTAGGACCAAAATCTTGCCAAAAATAATATAAAAGTCCAAAACTAAATGGTCTTTTCATTTTGCAGTACATCATATAGTACAAGCACAAGTCGAATGAAATTATGTGCATTGTTCAGAATTCTGTGATGCCAAACTCGATTAGACATGTAGTTGGTCACCCTGTTTGAAGTTCGGAGTCGTGCTACCCGGGTACGGGTAGAACCTATAAATCGTGTGGATCCTGGGTGTCTGGGTGTGTTGTGTTTTGTTGCATGTGTTGTTAGAGTGGAGTGATCATTAGAAGACTCATTGTATTTGCTTGTTGTAGAATGTGGAAGTGAATGAAGGAGAAATAACAGAATTTGCTGTCGTCTCTCGTCAATCTAGAAAAGAGTCGTATTTATTTGTTCTTGTTTGGAAGGAGTTTTCGCAGATGAGTAGACGAAGCATTTGTCAAGGAGTCAAGACGATGTACTAATCATCAGTTCATTGTTTCAAACTTCTCTCTCTCCCAGCCCATTCTTTACGTCAGCCCACATTCGTTCTCACACCAAACCCTTTCTTTACTTAACCCTTGGCTTTACCGTCATCCATAACCCACACTCATTCTTCTAGTCTTTTTACGACCAGCTTTTCCCAGTCAGGGCAAATGCCAGGTATGTCTATTTTTCATTCTGTCACAAACAATTCATCCATTCTCACCTCTTCCTCGTCTCAAGCCAATTATTTGGTTGTCAATCTCAAATAATTGGTTCACAAAATGCATGTACAAAATTAGCCAACTGCTTGTTCCAAAGCTTTTGCAGCTTTTCGAGTGTGGAAAGAGTCACAAAAAGCTTTGTTAGCACTCGCCTTTTGTGGCAAAGAATTGGTGTTGTCAAAACCCTAAATATAAGAGCCACTTATACTACCAGTGGAATTTGACAGATGAAAGGCTTTGCACGGATATAATACGCAAACATTCGGAAGTCATTTTGTAAGAAATTATTAATACAAATTAAGTAGAGCACATAAGTACGTAATGGACGGGGACGCACAATCCGATTAGTTTTAATTCCTTTCCCAACTCCCTTGTCCCTAAAAGAGTGAAATCTTTTTGATGTTTCGAAAGGAAGTACAAAAACACTAATGAGAGCCACGTCAATAGAATGCTAAGCAGCCCACTTCGTATCAGTCCAATTGCGTACCATTTGGCACAATTAAGTAGACAAAGTGGAAAAGGTAATCATTTCTTTTGAGAAAACCAAACAACTAATTAAAAACCACGCAGATCCTATTCACAAACAAGTCAAAAGTAGAATCAAAATCTAGGTTTTGTTGATTTCGACGCAGAAGAAGCGTCACCAAGAATGGAATCTCATTTTACTTTAGTAGATAAATTCCTCAACATTTTCAATTCTTGGTTTTTACATTTTAAAACTTCGTGACAGACTTTCGTGGGAGATTAAAGAACCCTTTGGCTAAATGTTAAAATGCTATGAGTTTTTGTGAAGATCAGGTTTTTCGTGATGTGTTTCCACAAATCAGGGACCTTGTATATTTTTTCTACAATTTTCACAAAATAATTCAAACCGTGTAATAGTTTGAGAATTTCGAATTGCCAAAGAATGTGCAACGTTCAATAAAATAATTTGAATGGAAAATCTTCAGTGTTTGGTTTAACTAAGGATGCGGATGGAGGGAATGGATGAGTTGCACCTTGGAGTGTTGTGAGTAAATTGGGGAGTGGAAGTAAGTTAAGTGGATTCGGATGGGTGGATGAGTTGTAACTGGGAAGAAACAAAATGTACGGCCATTATCTCCATCTGGAATACCTTTTTAGTCTCTTCAACTAGACACATGAATCTTTCCTCTTGACTCAATAAACTCTGCCGAGACAATGACATGAGAGGCTGGCTAATTGAGTGCCACTTCTTGTCTCAAGACAATAATTTCTCCTTCTCGGGCTACTCGGGCTCTTTTCACAAAAACCCTGCAACCGTCTTCATCACTATTTTATGTCTCAATCCTTTCTTTCAAATACAACTTCAACCAACCTTCTTCTAGTCCAAAATGAAGACAGCAAGGAATTTATTTTGCTCTATTTTTATCCTTTGTACACACTATACCTCCACTTAAGCTTGCATCGCGTTGGATTGAGTTGCAATAAATTCAAAGATCGCACAAAAGGTGGGACCGAACTCGGCCTAAGCCTCCAATATTGAGTGAAATATTTTTGTGAGGCTGAGACCGGACTTGAAGTGGATGATTATGAGAAAGCAGGTGGACTTGGAAGGAAGTGCTGCGTAGTCCAGTCCACTAGTCACTCTAAAGAGGATCATGGTTGTCCATTGCCCTGACGACAAGTCTGACTATTGCTGCACCAAGTGTATTAAGTATCCCTTGAGATTTGGAAATGTCCAGTGAGAGAAAGGAAGAGAGACTGGGAATCTCTCGGATTTGTCTACTGAACCAACACGGAAAGAATAATCAAATGCGACAAAGTCGCCCAGAGACAACAAGGACAGAAGAGCAGAGAGCACTTTTATTCCTCCTCCACTTTCCCTACAGCAAAAAAGCCAGAAACTACTCTTTACATTTCAGAAATTTCACTCTCACAACTCTGCTTTGCATTCTTAGCTCATCTTAAATTCTGAACGTGTACAATCAACATTCACAATTTACACACTCTTCAAAATCACTCGGACCATATATCCTTACAGATTTGTAACTGATGACTCTTACACATTTCTGGGTAGACACGACTGGAAAATTCATAGGTCAATAGAAAATTATTGCAAGAGTTTTTTTCGCAACAATAAGACTTGGGGAGAGAATTGTCAACTATACATTTCTTTTCTTCAAGTACATTTGTACGTTTTATTAATGATTGAGCTCATTGTGGTTGTAGGAGAACTCGTAAAATCTGTCCAGGTTTAGGGATCAACACTATGGGTAATAATAATAGTGCTTGAGTTGTGGTAGGTTTGAGTCAAGGGGTTAGGAAAAGGAAACAATTAGAAGAACATAAACTGAATGGTTGGTTTTTTTTGAGTCGTGGCTCCGAATTGTGGGGAAATGAATGAGACGAAGAGACAGCGGTGCGTTGAGATGTCAAAGTGAGAATAAAAGACAAGGAAGAAGAAGAGGTTGAGTGAAACAAACACCAAGAGACGAAAGCTAAGAATGCATAACAAAAAGACGGTTCTCGCCTCTGACTAAAGTCGGCTTTGTAGGAATGAGTCGAAGGAATTCCAAGCACGAATTCCCACTTCACACAAAAATGAGACACAATCCTATCCTTTGTGACACTTTTAAATTATCTGGAGGAAACCTTTCCACCTTTAGTTACTCTCCACTCACATTTCTCACTTCACACTCAATAGCTCTCGAGAGAAATTGAAGGCACAAGTCACCAGGGCTTCATTCAAGTGCATCCAGGCCAAAATATCACTTCCTTCCCAAACGTTCTTTCTAAATGACCTTAGTCACCCATCCTAGCAAAATTGACCTCTCAGCCTTCCTCTACAAATATTTGCTCCATCCAGGTGGCAGAAGTAAAATATTCAGCTGAACCGTTAGAATAAAATAAAATAATGTGCACGGTTAAATATTTTAAAGTTTTCTTCGTGTCTCAGCGTTTGCGATTAATTGGGTTCTAAACATTGAAATGACGTCCTCAAAATAGAGTAAGCGCTGTAGGCGGAGAAAGTTTGTTTTGACTTTCTCCACTCCGAACCATTGAATTTTAGGGCTTATTAAGTTAAGCTTCTCGTTTTAAACCCAAAGTCAATTTCGGCTACTCGAAAAGACTGCATAAGGTAGAATTAAGGTGAAATTGAAAAAAGATGTTACATTAGCTCATTTGTTGAGGTGTGACATCGAATTTTGAAGTTCTTGACCACCCGAGCTCAAACAATTTCAAAGTTGAGTTTTGTAGTGTGCGCTCTGTGTGTATGAGTCACGCCCAGTTTCATATCATGCAGCTGTTGTTTTGTTTTTTGTTTTCTCGTGTTTGTTTGAGAGAAAGTATTGAATCGAAAGTGGTTCTGATTTTGAGGATAATATTGAAGAGATGTAAATCAATGGGAGACAGTAGAGCTACGGAGAAAGCAAGTCGACTCAACTGAAGTAAGAGAAGTTTTGGAGTGGGAGAGCTGGGTTAGTAATAATTTAGAACCGGTGTTATTGGTGAGTCTCCAGAGAGAGGTTCCTGACTTTTGATGGAAACAGATTCACTCACAAGTGACACTGTGATTCTTCTTTTTTCCCCTCAATCCCTTTCCCGTTTCTTCTTTTTCCTCTTCTATTCTTTCGTCCTTTTATTGTAATGTAATGTAACTATGGTTGAACATCTCGT